>JAAAKQ030155630.1:0-12848 GCA_010016005.3 Zanna intricata | reverse complement strand
TACTAGGATTTGAACCTTAGAACTCTCGACTTCGAAATCAGCTGATTTGCGATGTCGTGTTAACCACTAGACCAACCTGGTGGATTTCATCCCTACCCCTAAAAATGGTTATCGGTGTTGGCCTATAAATCGCTTAATTCTCCAGAACTACTTGACTGATTTTGACCAAACTTGGTCAGATTACTTCTACATATTGGGCATTGATACTACTAAATTTTAAATTAAAAAACATCACGGGGTTGGGGGATACAGGGGGAAAAATGAAATCATCTCCAGATTTTACATGATTAAGGCTATAAATTTTTTTTGATAATTTTATGAATATTAATAAACAACTTTTGTAAAAAAAAATTTTTTTTTTAAATTTCATCCCCACTCCTAAAAATGGATTTAATTTTGAAGAGTTATAGAAGCCAGTACAAGTGTTGATTTCATTGTATTTTTATTTTTAAATATTTTTGTGAATAATTATAAAATAACATCTTTTGTGTAAACATTTTTTTGCTAAATTGCACCCCCACTCCATAAAAATAGTAATAATTTTAAAATGTTGTAGTAGACAGTGGGTCTTTTTCGTTGCAGTTTTTTCTATCTCAGTTTTTTACTAGCTCGTTGAATCCACAAATTTGTTCCCCCATCAAAGTGGAGTCTAAAGCCCTCTTTTACAACCTCCACCTTCCACTTAGTGGCCAAACTGCTGCAATTGTCTGCTATTGTTATGCCACAGGTGAGCAATAGAAATTAAATAAATAAAAAATATTTAAAGTCTAAACATTTATTTAAAGTGGCAGCTAGTACCACCGTACCTGCGCACAGTGAAATATGGTATGGTATACTTGCTAAAATATTTATAATTATTGTAAATAGTTCCTTTATGAACTGCAACATTTCAAAAGTTGGCATTCTAAAATATTAAGAGTGTGTAGTTGAGATCAATTTAAACTAAAAAAAATAAAATACGGATTAAATATGTGATAACATTCCTTAACCATTTGGTTGATGAAATTTTGCTTAAGCTTTTGATTTATACGTTACCAAAAAGAAAGCATCCTCTTTAAAATTGTCTATAAAAATCATATTCTCTAATAATACTTATAAATATTAATACAAACATGATATATGGTACAAAAATTAAATACTCTGAAACATGACAATGTGAAAGAGAAAAAATTACTGTTAAGTCGCTCTTTCAAAATTAAGTTAAAATAAAAAGGAAAAGTAAAAATAAAATTACAACATATCTATTAAAATATATAATTAAAAATAATATTCATAATAATTAACATATAGTACATTTAATTCTGATTCTTAAGAAATATTATTAAATTTTCAGAAAATATTATACAATAAACAAATACTTGTAATTAATTATTATTTAAAATTTTATTTGATAAAGCATACATATTAAAATATAACTGGATAACTGTAGTAAAACAAAAGTTAGATAATTCATTACAAGTATTCACATGGCTAATAAATTAACAAACATCATTTAAGTATGAAAGAGAAAGCACTGCAGACAATAAAATAATGAATACTATAAAGAAAGCATACAAATCGACCTATTACAATGAAAAAAGTCTTGATAAATTAGACATTAACTTCATGATGGAACTAAAAATATTATTAGCTACAATATAATAACCTCAACTAGTCATCAAAGTACAAAGAACTGGAAAGTGAAACAAATCATGATTACAGAACACCTATTGCTTATTGAGGTTTCATAGTCTTTTGGCCTAAGTAGCACACTATTTGACCACTGTGAATTAATTCTGTTTTAAGTATTAATCATACACTAAATCTCTGTACATATTGGTTAGTAAGAATTGTTACAAAAATTTAGATCAAAATAAGAGAAAAAAAATTGCAAAAGCTTTACAATTAGTGGTCATCATAAGCCAATTTCCTCTTCTTTCTAAAAAGGATAATAAATTAGCAAATGTAAAAGAACTAATTATCTTGTGACATGTTATTCAGTTTCTACTATATTTAATAAAACTCTAAGAAATTAATTTTTAAATTATTAAGATTGCTCATATTATCTGTGTGAAAATTCAGATTATCTTAGCTAAATAAACTTATTTGTAACTTATTACAATTACATAAAATAAAAACAGGTAATGAGTATCAATTATATTCATAAGGTTTTGTTTATGAATTTTGATTTGTACAGCTCAGGGTTAGATCTACCAAATTTTTCAAAAAATATTTCAAGAACTATCAATATCTTCATCACTTTCAAGCACCATCACCTGAAAAACAAAAAATTATAAAATATACACCAAAACCAAATTAAATTACTTTTTAAGGAAATTGTTAACATAGTGACTATAAGTTTTTTGTTATCTATGAACTCCCTATGTAATATTTTACTCATAATAAAACTTACTGTAAAACTATAAAGTTAGGCTACACAACTCTACTCATACTACTTATTCATTCAAAACTTTAGAATGTTCTGAATGCCAAAGAGTAATACACTGGGTGTCCGAGAATTAACTGAACAATTTTTTTGTCTTGTTAGCAAAAGTTATAGTCCTATTAATGTATATTGCGCTCTCTTTATCAGGTAACTCATAAAGTTTCCCTCGGCAAATACTGTAGCGCTGTGATTACATACATAACCACATACGTCATTCACTATGAATCCATAGATGAAAGCGCAATGTGTAGAGTGGTTTATTAAAACAGAATCAGATACACAAGTTTGACAAAATTTTATCAAACTTTGTAAAATTTAGAGCCACCCTATAGAACAAATATTTGTTAATGGTATGATATATTTTAAGAAACTGATGGTGTTGAACATAAGAAGGGTGCAGGCATGCCTAGAACATCAAATGAAAAATTTGGAAATCATTCATCAGTCTTTTGTTTTCAGCACTGGGACGTTAACTCTGAGTGCACCATGAATTAGGTCTTCTGTGATCTTCCATTCATGATGTTTTACAGAAAAGATTAAAACTATGTCTTAATAAATTAAAAATAATACAGCACATTACACAATAAGATCACATTGCTAGAAAAAAAATGTGCTGTAGAAATGATTGAAAGAATTGAAAATGGTGATTAGTACCATATAACATTACAGTATTACTGCCGGCCTCCATAGCCGAGTGGTAGCGTCTTGGCTTTTCATCCGGAGGTCCCGGATTCGAATCCTGGTCAGGCATGGCATTTTTCACACATGCTATAATTTGTTCATCTCATGCTCTGAAGATATAACCTAACAGTATTTCCGGAGGTGAAACAAAAAAAAAAAAAAAAAAAATTACAGTATTACTACATATAACACTTATGTTCTCAGTCGAGGCTATCCTTCAAATCTCTGAAAAAGTGAACATTTAGAACATTTGAATACGAGATCACAGGACCTGCATGTTACCCTTGACCTTATTAGAAAAAGCTCAAAAATTAATATTTGGTGCAGACTGTTTCATGATCATGTGATCATGATCATGATCAATATTAATTTGGATTAATAATATCAATGTGAATAAAAATCAATATCAACTGATTTAACATCATTATCTATTAATGTGAATCCCTCAATTACACATTCCCAAATTGCTTATATTGGTAGTGATGTCCAATATACAATAAATTGTGTATTGGATGTTATGGACCGACTACTTGACCACCTTGATCACTAAATATCCATGTAATTTTTTGTTATTTATTTTCATCAAGAATAATATATACAAAACTCTTGTAGTGAATACTGATGACCTTACAGAGAGGATGGGTAACATATTTGAACTCATAGATGTGGATAAGTTACAATGAACATGGCATGAAATTAATTACCAATTGGATATTTTTCAAATTATTAATGGTGTACACATTGTCTTTAATTAATTAATCAATTAATGTCTTTAATGATTAATTAATTGATTAATAAATGACTGACATTAATTAATGCTTATGAGTACATGTAAGAAAAAACTTAGTTTTAATGTTTCTAAATTCATACACTCAGTTTTTAAATCTAATTAAATAAATAACTTATTCAATATTAAAGTTCTGATAATTCTCGAGCAACCAGTAGTTCTCATTATAACATGCTTAAACCCACTGTACACCTGGAAAGTATTACATGCATCATAGCATAATCAGTGAAAGCATAACATTAGAGATATGTCTATGCAGAAAAACTAAACGTTAAAGCTATTTCTTAAATAATATTTATGACTTTTAAAAATGATAAGTCGTTAAAATTTTCAGTAAGTTTGGGAAATCGCTTATGAGTTGTAAAAAAGAAAAGATTGTGTCACTGATGAGTAACACTATTTACAAAGTGATAATGATTATACTTTGTGCCATAAAAATTGGTGGATTAATTTTGTCATCAAAAAAGTTGCAGAAAAATTTTATTACATTATTAATAACCATAATTTTTTTTTACTTAAAATGTATAAAAATGTGTCCTTTTCCATTTTTTTTTTATTTGGTGCAATAGAAAAAACACAATTTATCAGAAAATTTCCAGAAAAATAAAATTTAGACAGATATAAAAAAATAACTATGTGATACTTAACAAGTTCATCTAATCCTTATTTATCACTTTGCCAATTACCAGTTAATTAAATGAGTTTTAAAAAGCCTATAGCTTTTTTCAAAACAGATAGGCAGGAACTCAAAATAATAAATTTAGTATTATTGGAATCATCAGTGAAACATGAATATAACAATTTAAAAAAATAAAAGGGGTGTAATTCAAAACTATTTTACAAATTAAAAAGATACATATGGAATAGTAGTTTTTCCATAATATATATAAATACTTCAACTGAACAATACTATAACATTACGACAAAATTGTAAACATGTTAATAATATCAAATTGCAGCTTTATAATGTATTGCAACCAATTACTTGAACAAAAGAACTACTGTTCAACATATGTCTTTTTTTAATTCACAAAATAATTTCAAATCTATGTCCACAAATTTAGTGATACCAAATTTATCTAAAAACACTTGTCAGATCTTTTTATGGGCTTCTTTTGAAAAAAAAAAAGAATGTTTGGGTTTATTTATCACACAGTGATAAATAGGGGTAGATTAACGACCCCTTTTAATCACTTTTTATCACTTCAATTACTTCTTAATAGCTATCTAAATTTTATTATTCCAAAAATCTCCTGAAATATGATGTTTCTACTTATTTTCATGCCAATAGAAAGAAATGAAAAATGACACACAGAGATATTTTATACGTTTTACTCATAGAAGATTGATGAATCTTAATGGTAACATTAAATTTTTTCTATGATTTGTTATTGCAATAACAGCAAAGCCACTCATAAAGTTTTATGGCATTTAAAGCAGCATCTAAAATAATCCTACAAGACAATTAGTTCAAGTAGTCAGAGTTAATATCTTCATTTATTAAAAAAATTACTATTTTAATGTTTTAAGAAATTAGGAATAAGGATATTCTGGAGTCATGCAAAACTTTTCTAAGAATTTAGAAATAAATCATGACTAGAACTAAAAATCTGAATGATACAGTCGTAGGCATATTTGTAATTCGTAAAGGTCACAGCCAGACTATACATTTATAGGTAAGTGTCGTTTCATGTTTAAATTATAATTGTTTTATCAGATCGTACTTCATAAAGTACAATTTAAAAGCTTACTTATTATAATAAAAAAATAAATAAAAGTTCACTGACATCTTCTATTTCTTTTGCCATAAGTAATGCAGTTATTCCAGTAACTTCTTCTAAATAAGTTGTAGATTCATAAACTTTATTTAAAAATTCTTTTCCAAGATCTTTGTACTCTGAAATAACCTACAAAACCAAATATTAAAAGTTACACTCATAATCAGATAATACATTTTTAACCGAAAACATTACTAAAACAAGAGAAATAAAAAAAAAAAAAGAGAAATAAAAAAAATCATGATTAAAGACTATCTAATCTGTTATCTGTGTAACTGTAATGGACTAAAATTATTGTAGGGTAAGAATGTAAAAATTATAAGTTCAATTTAAAAATGAATTAAAGAGTATAACAAAAAAAATACATAAACATTTCAATACCATAACAATAAATAACAACTTTGACATTAAAGAACTTCTGGTTTATCTGAACATTTTCTGATTGGAACCAGTTGTCTTCTATAATCAAGTTTCGATTATAAATTTCTCCAAATGAAAAAAAAAATAAATACACTTCTGTAAATCATTATTTTCAATCAAACAATTTTCTTCAAAGAAAATACACATCTGTCACTTTATAAAAATTATGTATAAATAATACATTGATTTTTCAGTCTGCAATGTGTTTTCACATTTTCAGAAAAATTTTCCATGAATACAAAAATGTTTTATAAGATTATCTTGAGTATGGCAACATTCAAGAATACTTTAAAATAATCAGCAGCTGACAAATTTTAGAATGTATCAGGCCATTTTGAATATACTTCATTTGCAACTACGATATATTGATTATAACCAGACATATATAACTTAGAAATGAGTTATAAAACATAAATAATTCATTTTTATTCGTTTAACAGACTTAGTAAACCCTAATTAATCTGAATCTTATCAATCCAGGTAGTAAAAGTACAATAATTAATTATTTAAAATTTTGTTAATCACTAGCCGGTCAGGGCTCTCCATTTGGACACCCGCTGTATTCTTTATCTTCATGGTAGTGAGAATAATATTGATAAGTACTAATTAAAATTGTCCCGGGTTCGAATCCCGGTCAGGCATGGTATTTTTCACACCCGCTACAATTCATTCATCTCATCCCTCTGAAGATATCTTAATTGTGGTACCGGAGGTTAAACAAAAAAAAAAAGTACCAATTAAAGCCTGATAAGCTCTTTTTCCTTTGTTTCCGTCTTTCTCACTTCAGCTGTTCACAGGGCCAAGATATTAGTTCTTTTAGTAGACTTTGAATAATGAGACAGCTTACTTACTTCTCTTTCTTAAGGCATCATTTTTTAACTTTTGATAATCGAATATTAACAATAAAAATAAAAAATCAAAACCAAAAAAAGTTTGCTAAATGTTCTAATCTAAACTAATTAAAACAGTAAGAAAGATAATAAAGTAAAAGTAAAAATTATTAAATAAGCTATATGATAGGTTAGATGATTAATATATAGATCTGAACTCGGAGATCTTTTTCTTTTACCATGGTGTTATAAATATATTGAAGTAAAAGGGTTAATTTTTATTCTTTAATAAATGTCTTTAATATCTGAACCCTGTTAGGAATATTGTTATAATTCTAACTGGAGATAATGACCAAGCCTCTAAGGTTTAAATCTGTCCAGTTTTTTATGTGTGATGTATGCTCAGGGACAAATCCTAGTAATCATTTTATGATATGTTTAGATAGATGTACTACTAGATCGCGGATACCGGTGTTCTTTGGTGGTTGGGTTTCAATTAACCACACTTCTCAGGAGTGGTCGACCTGAGATTGTACAAGATTACACTTCACTCACATTCATACACCATCCTCATTCATCCTCTGAAGTAATACCTTACGGTAGTTCCGGAGGCTAAACAGGTAAAGAGGGAGATAGATATTAAAAATGTGAGTTTTAATCTGCTTTAATTAATGAGAAACCATTGATAAGAGAGATTGCCAATGTCTTTCCAATTCATTTTCTCCTGTCTGACTTTTGAGTATTACATTATGGATTAAACACATGCTATTCCTACTTCACCAATATCAGGAGTATTTCAAACTGATGTCTACATGCAGTACTGATGTACAATGAACTTGAGGTAACTAAAATATGAGATAAATACTTTTGATTTAAATCTGTCTAAATATTTAAACAAAATCTAATTGTAGTTCCAACAAAGTAGATCCTGCTTTACAATCTGATTAGGTGAGATGTAAATAGTTATCATTATATGATTATTAATCCATTTTCTGCTTCACATTTTGAAGCACAAATTTCTCCAGTTGATGATTTGTTAAATCCTAAGATTGAGAATTACTAAATTCTACATCCATCTGTGAACTCACAATGTTTGTTGTGTTTCTATTATTTCTGTATATAGCTACTTCTGCTGCTCTGCACCGAGATTACTTAAACTTTACAACACAATGAAAATTTTAGGTACCAATGTTTTCTTCTTTGTTGTCCAATAAAAGTAATATAGTTGAATTTTGCATAATAATATCATCAACATCCAAGACATGTATTGAAAATTTAATGAATTTTATAGTATTCCTTTCTGTTAGAAATGAAGTTTTTTAACCCAAAAGTGATTGTATATGATGGATTAACAAAAATCATAAACATTTAATTTATTCATTTAAAACAAATATCAAACATTTGTACAAATTTAAAATAAGTAAGAACAATGTGCTTAAGAATATAGCAGAAAAAAGATAAACAACAAACCTTTGATGAACAAGCAATACAGCTATCAAAGGCTGGTGTAGCAGGTAACATTTGTGTATAACTTGATAAAAAACCACGAATGGAATGTGGTAATTCTCCCAATATAGTTTCATCTTTGGTTGTAGCCATTCCTCTAAAAAAAAGGTTATATTGTTTTTAATAGATTTAACAAACCAGTGAAAATATCAAATTATAATACAAGGTGATATGTTTTTCATATTTCATATTTTTAGAAGATTGGTCATAGCATACCAAGTTTTCTACTTTTATCAGAAAAAATAAAATAAAACATCAAAGATAGGCTGTAAAGTAATACATATACTTGATTTTCACAAGAATAGATGAAGAAAAAGTGATGCGAGTGATATCTTTACGTAACAATATAATTCTGCAATAAACAAGTCTATTGTTTATGTATATATTCCAATATATATTGTACATATATATTTAAAGTGTTTATGATTAGCATGTTTTAAAAGCAGGGCTGATTACTTCTGAATGACAAAAATATTAAAAGAAGGTGTACTGAATTAATTTTTAATTGCTGAATCATTTACAAAAAACTGTTTATTGTGAGGAAATAATCAAATAAAGCACACTGAATTGTCGAGTAATAAAAGTTTGTTAACATAAGCCAACTTAAACAGAAATACGAGAACCTTAAAATGGAAGATCAGATTTTTGTCTGATTTTAAACATGAAATTAAGTTAACAAATTGATGAACAAGATGTTGGTTGTATTATCCAACCTTATCTACTAAGTGTTTGTAGATAAAATTGAAATATTGAAAGAATCATAAAATCATATTTTAAATGAAGTACCAAAGGATTTGTGTTCAGCAGAAAAATTTTCAATGGCAGATTTTATCAGAGAAAAATAAAAAGAGAACTAAATGTTATGAAAACTTTGAAAAAAGTAATGGGAAAAAACAAATGAAATGCTTTTAATAATGTGTCCAATTATGAGTTTTGGAATCAGCACTATAATGCTGAAGAAAAAAGCCATGAATTAAACAAAAAAAAAAATTAAAAAAAAAAAAGAAAGAAATTTAAAGCAAATACTATTTGGGTAAATGTAATATTCTGCATTTACTTAAAACAAACTGTTTGACAAATTGCAGGAACTTCTTCTTAAACTATGATGTTAGACACAATTAAAAACATCTCAAGTCAAGAAGTTTATAAAGCTTTTAACTTAGGAAAATTAAAAATATCTTCATAAATTATCCCTTCTGCTGAAAAAAAATGAATTAAAAATGTAATTTTCAACCATGAAAATATTTTAGTGTATTTATAAAATCAAAACATGTCTATCTGATTATTTGAAAGGAGGCAAACATTATCCGTGAATAAATTAACAAAAACTATTACTTATATTAGAGAATTTTTTTCTTTGCAAGAGCAGTACATACTGCTTCACAAAATATATAGATAATGTTAAATGAAAAATACAAGTTAATAGTGTTTTAGCAATTGCTAGTATGCTACTATAAAAATAATTCAAAGGTACAACATAAAATTGATTGAAAGTTTATTTAATATATAAAAATATAGAAGAAAAATTTTGCTCTTTCTTCAGCCAATTAAAATTTCAAAAATTTAAGTTACTGAGAAAAGAATAAAATTATTTTCAAGATTATGTTATATAATTACATTTTTTATCACTTTTTCAGAGTTATTTCATTATTAAAATTGTCAGCTACTCTATAACTGAAGGTATCAGGAGCTATTATGCACTTAAAAGTTATCTTTTTAAGACATGTAACTTTATTACTTGAATATTTATATTAAAGCACTTATCTCATCTTCCTTATTAAATAGTATAAAAAAATTAAGCTTATATGAGAGTTCACACCAGCTTAACTTATAATGTTAATTATATTTAATTTTGTATTTTATTTTACAGTTTATATCAAACTATTTCTATGTTATCTGTATTTTATTTGATATTAGCTGCATAATATCACCAATAGTTAAATAAAATATCACAGTGCAAGTTTTGCATAAATGAATTTATTTTTCAAGCATAAAATATAGTGAGGAACTTTGCATATCATTCTAAAAATTTAAATCGTAAATCATAAAATTGTGTAAATAATTCCTGACCTTGATGGATGTTGTAAAAGAGAAACGAATAATTCAACAGCAAGTGAAGCTGCTATATTTGCTACACCAGGTCGTGTTACTGTACACTGTTGATCTAATGTTCGATCTCGTAATGACTGTTAGAAAAATAAAAACATTATTACTGTAATAAAAGTTATGAATTTAATAACAACATAGCAGAAATCTACACAAGACAATGTTTGTTTATTTTGTTTGTTGTCAAAGGTAATATCAAAATTTCCAAACCAATCACAAAAACTCTTTCATCAATTAAAAATATGGAATTATGTAGCTCATCTGACTTTCCTCTGAAAACCTTCAAGATAGTATAATTAAAAACATGTATAGGAGTTAAATAAATAAATAATATCATACAATTAAGAAAAAAAAAACGGTTAATAATATATCACTATTATTATTTTTCCTAATATCAATTATGCTGATCAGCATAAGAAAACAACATTAATGCAAGAAATAAATGGCAACAGATTTCAATCCCTTACACTATAAAAATTTTACAAAATAAAAAAACAGCGACGAAAATATAACAAATTTTATATTTAATGCACTAATGAAATTAATTTTAAAACAATGATTGATCTAGGGAATTAATACATTTATTTTAACGTTATTTAAAAATTTAAAATCCATACTTAAAAACTTATTCAAATATGGTAACAAACATATTTTACTATTGCAATCGTAAAAGCATATTAATACTTTATTTTGTTAAAAAAAAATTATATTAAAGAGAGCAAGTCAATCTATATACTATTATACAAATCTTTTCATTAAAAAAACTGCCTGATCTATTGCTATTAAATTTTTACTCATGTTTCTTGGCATAAATGAGAAGAGTTTTAGATATATCTAAATTTGAAAAAAAATGTATATATAGTAGTTGAGGTTTGCTGGTTGAAGCAAAATTTTTTTAATGAAATGAAGTAATGAACAGTGAACAGAGTTTGAATTGCATGATTCGAAACTACTGAAAGAATAATATTACATAATAATAGAAATAATTTTATATTAAATACAGTAATCTATTATATATATATGTATACTATTATTTAAAGAGGAAGAGGGGTTTTCTTTGTTCAGGATAACAAAGAACTACCCTGTTAACTCATTTGTGTTAAGTTTGATTTATTGTTTTATTTTTTGTTTATATGTTATTATTATGGCCTTTTGCCTGCTCGATGGGTGTGTAACTTAGTGTTGTAGAATGCTGCACACCCATATTTCACAATTATTGCAGCTGATTGTGCCATTTTCTTTACTTTCCCACGACTCGTCTTCACTCTGTTAACACACTTGCAGGTGCGTGTCATGTTAGTGCGAGCCCTCTTTTTTTCTTTCTATCATCCTTTTATTCAATCGGCCTTTACCATTGAAGCGAACAGGACGTTCACCGGCTCCTGGGTTCACCAGTTCTTTGTCCTTCGCATTCTAATAATTTCAATAATATTATTAATTGTATTAATTCTCTTCAATCTGAATAAGATTCTATGTTGTTCAGGACCAGCCCGGCTCCGCTGCTAGTGACTTTTCCTTATTTTCTTTCTGCAACTATATCGGTCGCTGTATCGTTATCAGTTTAATTTTTGTTAGAACATTCGTCTTCAATATGATTCGCAGCGTTATGTGAAACTTTATCCAGCAGCTTATTTTTATTTCTTTTTTCTTTCGTTGATCCACGTTTTATTTCTTTATATTGCTGTTGTTGTGCGATCAATCCTTACTTATTTAATTTCCAACTACTAGACTTCAATTGTCACTGTTCTTCTTCGCTTCTTGTTTGATCGCATAGTCCTGGATATCTGGATGCATCTCTCTCTTATATATTCACACTCTACACCTCGTCTTCGAGTATCATCGACCTTTCGTATTATGTGGAAATATTGTAAAGTGAGTTTTTTTATTGTTTAATGGAATTGATTGAAAATTACCTTAATAGTATTGTTACATATTTTGTAACTGTAAATTTATGTTTTATATTGTTAATATAAAAGGATTTAATAGATTCCATGTAATTATTTTTGTAAAGTGTATTATTTGTATTAATATTTGTAGTAAAGTAACACTTCTATTATTGTTGTTCGTTGCAGACTAAACAATTTTTTTTGCTTTTGAATATACTATAAATTTATGATCAATTAATTTAAATTAATCATTAATTTAAATGTTTAGACAAAGTTCAGTTCTGGATTTGTTTTAATTTCTAAATATTCATGTGTAACATACTTTGTAATACTATAATATTTTTTTTATATCTTTATGTTTATATTTTATACTTTATATCAAATCTCTCTTTATGGGCCATTAAGTTGTGTTATTATTCTCTTATTTTT
>JAAAKQ030155585.1:0-12850 GCA_010016005.3 Zanna intricata | reverse complement strand
TAACTTTGAAGATTGTTTACAAGTGGTATGAGCGATTTAAAAGTGGAAATGAGTCGGTTAAGGACGAGGAACGGTCGAGACGTCTTCGACCTCAAAAACAGATGAAAATGTGCAAAAAGTGGCCAAATTTGTTCGTTCAAACAGGCGAATTACTGTTCGAGAGCTTACTGAAGAACTTAAAATTTCCTAGGGGTCCGTGTAAAGCATTTTAACAGATGATTTGCAAATGAGACCAGTGAGTACCAAATTTGTTCTGAGACTTCTGACTGATGAACAAAAAGAAAATTTTGATTAACGGGTTTTTGGCCGCTAAAAGTCTTCCTGTCTGCCCACATCCGCCTTACTCACCAGATTTAGCACCAAGCGACTTCTGGCTTTTCCCGAAAATAAAAAATGTACTTAGAGGGAAACATTTTAACACCATTTCTGACATTGAGAAGGCCACGACAGAGTAGCTGAAAAGCCATTCCAAAAGAAGCCTTCCAGAAATGCCTCCAGTCGTGGATTCAACATTGGGATAAGTGTATTGCTAGCCAAGGACAGTACTTTAAAGGAGATTAATTCATATTTAAGGTAATTTTTTTACTTTGTTTTTTATAACATAATTCACTGTATTTTTTGATCACACCTCGTAAATGAAGGCCGAAGAGTTTTTGATCAACTTCTATAGCAACTGTTTTGTTACTTTAATGTACCGAATCACTCATCGAAGCTTTGCAGTTTATTCGTGTAATACTAGTACATTATTTATCTTGATTATGTTTCTATTTAAACGTAAAATCCTTTTTTATTTTAAAAGATAAAAAATTTAAATAAAAATTGTGTTTTTGAAAAGCTTCCAGTCGGTAATACGACCCAAAAAAAAAAGAGAATATGAATAAGGGACAGAAAGAGAAGGAGAGACGGTCGTGTAAATAAATGAATGCTCCGTACTCGTAAAAGTAGAAACAACAGCAGCAGGTGCGGTTAGACTTATTTACCTACCGCACTTTTTTACTTCCAAACTCCGAACTCTTGCATCCCTTTTTTTATATGACAAAAAATATTTATTTATACTTTCGTGCAGTAACGTATAGCGGTTTGTATTCGTTCTGTTATTTTAAGTTTCCTAATTCTTTTTGTTCTGATTCCACCCTATTTTTTATATCATTATAAAAATACACCGATCCGATTTAACATCAAATCGTTCCGTTTTAAAATAACAAAACATACCGACGAAGTGTCATAAGTCGCAAAGATTAATAATTTTTTATTTTACCTTCGATATACGAGAATTTTCCATTCTATTTATTTTTTTAATCCAGTTTACGTTTTAGTTCATATATTTTCTACTATATATAAATAAATATTTTTTTGTTAACAATTTTTCAGTGACTTTTTTAAAGTAGATTTATTTTTCTGTTTTTCTCTATTAAACATGTTACAAAACTTTGATCGATCAAAACATATTAAATAGATAAAACGATGACGTCTTTTGTTCCTTTCAAGAAATTATATTCTTTATATTTCTTTTATAATTTATAAAATAAATTTTCTTTATAATTTTATAATATAACTTTCTTTATAATTCTATTATATTTTTATATTAATTATATTCGGTGCTCATAGAAAACCTGAATATGTTAAATTAGGGAATTTTTCTTTTACCAAAACGCTACAGTATCTCGATGTCAGTCGACAGTCATTTTTCGTTTTAAACAGGCTAACGTACGTTTACATTCGCTTATGATAGATAATTTTGTTATGGGTAAAAAATACCGAGCTTGCTTGATCGAATCTGATTTTTTTATAAATTCAACTATACGAACAACTATGTTTTTCGATGTACAATATACCTTTTTAATATGATTCCAAATAAAATTTTACGCTAGCAAGAATAATTATACCTCTTGGGGCAGATATTTTACACCATTAAAAATGGAGGTCCTAAAACCCTTTAGGGATACAAAGGTAATGTTTTATACATGAGCTGTACAAAAGAAATAAATCGTTTTAATTGTATTTAAGAGAACAAGCTATTTATAAAAAAAAAAAAAATCTTCGTTCCGATAATTCTAAACGATATGTTAAAACGGCATTTTACATCTAATAATACCGTAAAAACGGTAAATCTTTTTTGTTCTACTTGATAATTTATAAGTTTGAAGCTTGTTTTTTTAATGCGTATGAAAAATGCCAGCCTTACTGGAATTCGAACCCGCGTTCTCGGGATGAAAGCCGAGAAGGTAATAGTCCACCATAAAGATCTGCATTGTTTTTTATATTAAACAATTCGAAAGTAAATAATGGAAACAGAAATTACAACTTATTTAGCTTTAATAAAATAGTAATTTATTATAATATTTTATTAAAATAAATTTATTCATTTTTTTTTTTTAAAGTTTTACATTCAATTATTTCATATATATATATAGAAAAAACAAAAAAAATTAAAAAACCTTAATTTAGATATGATATGGATTTTTAAAACACGATAAATTATTAACTAAGGTCGGTTAAAAACTGAGACCGGTTATAATGAGGTAGAGGTTCATAAAAACATTTAAAAAAATATCTGCAAGTTGCAAGTAAGAAACTTGTTCTAAAAGTTTCAATTAAAAAAAATATATATTCCTTTAGTGTAACTTTTTAGATCATAATTTTTTTTTTTAAATTCAACGGTAGCTTCACCTTTAATCATATTATAAAATATAAAAAAGATACTTTTTAAAAGATTTACTTCAATTTTATGTTAATAATAAAAACATTTAAAAAATATCTGTTGTAAGTAAGAAACTTATTCTAAAAGAAAAGTTAATGGATCTTTTAAAAAAATATTCTTTTAGTGTAACATTTTAGTTATCATTAGCTATCTTTAATTTTATGTTAAAGTAACTGTTTAAAGTGATCGAGTTTAAGGTATTAAAACAAGATAATTGTTTAACAACAATGTGCAAAAAAAGTGTAATTATAAAATTTACAAGATGTAAGAGTGTATCCAGAATATATAAAAAAAGTAATACTTCCCGGCTTGAGAAACTGAAGCCGTAATTCGAAAAACTGGTTTCACTAGAACGATTTCAAGATTTTCTCTTCCAGTTTTCATTTTAACTATTATTAAAAAAAAAAAAGAAGAAATAATAATAATAATAATAAATTAAATATGTACTATCTAAGCGGTTACATTTTTTGCTAAGAAATCTAAAAAAAAATATTCAATCAAAAATTCATAAATTTCCTCTACCCCAAACGAAAAATTCGGGCAAAATTTTAATACTATAAATATCTTATTTACAAACAATTACAGATCAATTTGAAATAAAATTGTTTTGTTTAGTTTGAAGTTATTTCCAACTGGAAAAAGTACGTTTTTTTTCTTTCCTAAAATAAAAAAAACTATACATATCTATTTACATAAAGTACACGTGATATAAATTTTCGGATTCTTTACCAGTGTTGGTCTAAGAAAAAAAGGCAATTTCCTCTTGGTTTTTCTTCTGTCCAGCATCTATGTTTTTGTACAGAAAATTTTATAATTCAAGAGCAGACTGAGGAATCATTACAACAAATAATTGGTATATGCAAAGAGATGCAAAAATAGTAGGTATGTACCAGTAGGTATGTAGGTTTTATTATGAAAAAACATATATCAATATTACAGTACAGTAGAAAATACTACTTATTTACGTTAACTGCAGTGCAATATAATTCTATTGTCCATCACTGAGTAGGTAGCGTCTTGGCAATTGATGTGGAGGTTCCGTGTTCGAATGCAGGTCAGGCATGAAATACGATCTTTTTGCTGCTGTTACTATATTTAAATTAATATAATTTTTTAATTATTAAAGAATTAACATTTGTTAAATTATTATTTAAATTTTTTTTTATTTCACATTTTTTTAAAATTAGCGGTGGAAATGAAATCTGGCAAAAATTACGTTATCAAAATTCTGTAATAAAAGTTTGTCGATCGATTTTCAAAAATATGGTGTCATTTTGTTTATAATTCTAGGCTTAACATTTTTTTTTTAAGAAAATAATTGTATTTTGATAAAATTAATAATTACTATGCTTAAAAAGATTAACACGGCCGCCTCTTTGAATTTTGAGAACGTGTTTACAATAATGAATTTATGGTTTATAAAATAATTTATTAGAAAAAGTTAATGCAAACATGTGTATAATAAATATTGATCCCTCAATCCCATCTTAATGAATAAATTTTTACTTCCTTGTACGAAATAAAGGAAGTATTGTAATCGCGAAAAAAAAATTCGGTTTTCAGATTTCAACGGAAATATTAATTTTGACCATCCCTGAATCCATTTTCACTAGTTTCAGCGTGACTTTTGTACGTACGTATGTATCTTGAATAACACAAAAACGAATAGTGGTAGACTGTTGAAGTTATAGATTTAAGACTGTTATAACACTTACTCGTAGTTGTGAACCTCCTCTAGTTTTGATTGCAAACGACTGGACCAAAAATGTCCAATAAAGCCCAAAAACCAAAAAATTTGAATTTTGGACTTTTTCCGTATCACACTTTCAAATGAAATAAGTTTAAATGAAGTCCAGCAAAAAAACTGTATACGTAATTTAATAAGCGTAAAAGGAAGTCATGTAGTGTTCACATCAGATTTTTCTTAAAAAAAAAAACCATAAAACGAAGGGAAATCACCTTGATTCATTTTTCATTAATTTTCAACACGTTCATTCATTTTGAAAGTGAATAGTGAGGTGTAGATTTTCGTTACACACTACAAATATATAGAAACAGTACATATATATATACATACAAACACAACGTGCGGGCACGAATATATAGCACAAATATGTATATTTAAATGTAGAGATCCATACACAAATATTTTTGTAAATTTATAAAATTTTCATTTGGTCATAGGTTTACAATGGACATATTTCTATTAAGTTTGTTACAAAGGTGCGCGGGAGATATAAGCAGATTTCAAAGCGCAAGCACAATTCTTACTAACGTTACCATATCATATCAATAAATTATGTATTGGGTGTTATGAACATCATGTACGAACAGACACGGTATTGTTAAATTTAACAAAGAGAAATAGTAAATAGAGAAACAAAATCTGTTTTGAGTTCCGAGTTTTGTGTACAAAACAGTAGCTAGCGAGGGGGCAAGCGATTCCCTAGAGAGAATCACCGACATAAGAGTTTCAATACTCTTACGCCTCGCGTTGAATTGCGGTCGGCAGTATTTCGTGTTACTGGTTTTAATCGCGGTGATACTGTACGGTGTTCGAGTAGCTCTTGTTAGAGAGGTTTCTTATCTAACGCTATAGATCGCACTGCGCCTTAATTAAATACCCTTCTCGGCTATAAATAGAACAAGAGATTTAACCAGATCCGATACATGGTGCCAATGACCACTGACAGAAAGAAACACATGGAGTATTAGAGGGGAAACGAAGAGGGGAAATAATAACATGAAAAAGAGAAACAACCGATAACAAAGGCAATAAGTAACTAATCTTTATCTGAAAGATTATTTCTATTTGATACTGATTAATTTTTTTTTTCATTAAGGATATTGCGACAAAATTAAAAAAAAAAAAAAAAAAATATTTTTTTGACCACATACAAAAAAGATTTCTATCTTAAAAAAAATTTTTCATTTCGTGAATTGATTAAATCGGTTTAATTTCTATAATTAAAAGAATTATTAATGATTAGCAGAACTTATTTTTGTACAAGTGGGAAGACCGTTTCGTGCTGTGATTTCCATTGTTCTCAGCTCATTATTAAATTCTTTCCAGTAACGACGTATCGATGTATATTTAAGAAATACTCAGCTAAAACCCAGAACGACTATCCATACGGTTAAATAATAATTAGATTTATATACCAGCAAAAATTTTTGAATATAAATAATATTTTTTATGCAAATTTTATATTTATATAATTTTACACATAGATAAGCAAAGGAACAAAAATATTAGTAATAATGTGAAGTGGAATCGAAATTGTTATTTTCCGTAAATTCATTAAAAAAAAGGATTAAATAACGAAAATAAATTGTTGTTGGGATTCGAAACAAACATATAAAGTACTAGACAGGTTTATGTGGCTTCAACTGCGATATGAAAAATAAAAACAACTAAGTTAGCAAGTTTTTTTTTTATTAACTTCGAAAACTACAGGCCTTCAGATACCTGCAGATATCTCAGACTTGCTTCTGCTACTTTTAAAATCCCTAAGGGATTTCAGATATCCTACTTCTGTACATACATGTCTATTTATTCTTTTCCCTAGGATTCGAACCATATTGTTTCGGATTGTTATTATAATTGCTAGCAGTTCATGATGGAGATCGGAGGATTTTACACAGCACACACACACACACACACACAGAAAGAGAGAGAGAGGGGGGGAGGGAGGGAGGGAGAGAGAGAGAGAGAGAGAGAGAGCGAGAGAGAGGCGTTAATAAAGTATAACTTTTCAATCGTTAAAATAAAATAAAAAATGAAATTAATTAAATGATCCTACTATGTAACGAACTATTTTTCGGTAATACTAAAACCTACGCACTCAAGAGAGCAATTAAAAACTTTTAAAAGTTGTCAAAAATATTAAATGGCCGCCATTTTTATTTGGTTTTTCGCAAACAAAAGTTTTTTTAACGTCAAATTTTTTTTCAATATCTTACTTGTTACTAGCCAACACAAAGTTAATTTTTTCCTATTTCCAGAAAGAAAAAGTTATTAATGGTACTATTTAATCAATAGCAATCTTCTGGGGGATAATCTAAATTTTTCACCACTCTGACGATTTATCCGCTCTGCTATACTATCAAATTAAATGGTATGAAATTGTTTTTGTTCGTTTCATTAGTTTTTTTGTTTATTTTAATTTCTTTATTGTATTTTACGACACTGAACTTTATGATGGTATTTTTTTTTATTTTCTCGCAAATAAAAATTACTAAAAAAAAAAAAATCACAATTTTTATTCTATTTTTCCGTAAACCATTATATAAAAAATATTCCTTAATTCCATAAAATAAAATAAAAAATAAAAGAATTCGTTGCATTTAAATATTAAATGGTTGTTTTACAACAATGATTTTTCCATTTTTATGAAGTCGCATCAACGATAACAGTTATTAGCAACTTTAACCTGCGGGACCACCGTTCGGTTAGAGGATAAGATGAATGAATTGTGGCGTGTGTGAAAAATTCTATACCTCGGATGCAAGGCCAAGACGCTACCACTCGAGCCACGGAGGCCGGCATTCATTAGCGACTTAAACAAAATTAAGTGAACATAAATACCACGAGCTCCAGGGATGGCTGATGACATGCCGAGAGGCGTTTCCAGCCGCCCCTGGAAAGACGGTGAGGGTGGTTTAGTCGGTAGGGGATGGGAGTAACACTGTTTCATGGTCGCTACGGCTCCTTGTTCAATGCCCACTTAGCTTTGCTAGACCGGGACGACTAGCGTCCTGGCTTCGAGCCCTACACACCCTGCAGGAAGTGCGTAAGTGCATTCCTTCATTGCCGTTTAAAAAAAAAAAAAAATAAACACCAAACACTAGAACAACATAATTGAACATGGATAACATATATTGGACTACTGCAATATTGGACAAATATATAGACTATTTTCACTGCGCATTTAGCATTCCGTAAGGGATAATTATGTTTAACGATTACGTAATAAAAATATCATGAAAAGCGGTAAATAACTAATAATTAGCGAATGCAGTAGTTAAAATTCTGAGAATATTTTATGAATTATTACCACTGTAAAAGAATAATAAATAAATACAAGGATAAATTTTACTATAATTAAATGAGTAATAAATTTTATTTACGACTATTAGCTAGAGTAAAGAAAAAACAGTCAAAATAATGTTAAATTCTCTAATACGTCTAGTTATACTATAGAAACAGTAATAACCGAAGAACTGTTGCATAACAAACCAGTAACAAAACTCAACTAATTACAATTACTATCCTTAAAAACATATCTAAACTGCTGTTTCTACAGTATACTAATAGCTTTTAACTGAATATATAGACTTTTCCCATTTTTATAATCGATCTTTTATAGTTTCTGTAAAGGAAAGAATTTCATAATACATAAATTATAGAAGGACTGAAAAAGGACTTAAACTACTTTAACGCACCATGCACTTTTATTTATTAGAGAGAAAAAAATATTTATATTATGACGATCTCCATCCACTGCTCTAAAATCGTCCTAACATCTTGAACCAGTAATGAATTCAGTACTTAGCTAGAGGGATATAAAACGGCATTTAGGACTATTATAACATCTAGTTGTGCACCTCCCGTTTTGATTGCAATCAACGGAACCAAAAGTGTCCAAAAAGCCCAAAATCAAAAAAAATTTGGATTTTGGCCTTTATCTCAACTGCAGTAGTAATAAGCTCTAATTGAGAGCTTTTCCACGATATATCATATGACAATTACTTTCATTGGTTCCAGAGTTATAACCAAATAAAATTTTAATTAATGACATATTTAGCTCTTAAAGATCGTAAAGGAAAGAATTTTATAACATATAAATTGAAGAGGGATAGAAAACGTACTAAAACCACTTATCCTAACTTATTTTTTTTTTTATATGTATTGTTTTTGTAAGGGAAATTATAAAATATATGCCATCGCACCATGCTCTTTTATTAGAGAGAAACAAATATTTATATTATGACAGTTTCCATTGTTCTAAAATCGTCCTAACATCTTGAACCACTGATGAATGCAGTACGCAGCTAGAGGGATATAAAACGGTATTTAGGACTATTGTAATATCTAGTTGTGCACCTCCTTTTTTTATTGCAGTCGTCTGAACCAAAAGTGTCCAAAAAGCCCAAAATCCATAAAAAACTTAGATTTTAGATTTTTTCTTAACTGCAGTAATAAGCTCTAATTTAGAGCTTCTCAACAATATATCATGTGACAGTTATTTTCATTGGTTCCAGAGTTATAACCAATTAAAATTTTAATTAATGAAATATTTGGATCTTACAAGGAAGGCACATCGGTTCGAATCAGACTTCATCTCCTTTTCTTTTTTAACGTTTTTTTTTTTTTTTTTTAATTGTATTGATTTATTAATAATTATTAACCTCTGATTGTAAAAAAATTTTACGATAAATAATCATTTCAATAATGACAAAAGAAAAAACAAATGAACAAAATATCAGAAGTTATTAATGGAATAAAATTTTACGTACTTTCAATAAAAAAAAAAGTGTATATGTAATTTAGTAGGCGTACAAGGAAGTTAAGTAGTGTCTAGATCAGATTTTTTTTTTTTAATTCATAACGCTACATAAAAAATTTTCTGAACTCGTCGTGTAAAAGTTGAACTGGATGCTAAATAATTCAGCGATTTTTTTTTTTTTTTTTTTAAACTTTAATTAGTATTAATCAAAAATTGTTTCTGCATATATACATTTTATAGCATCGTCAATAAAATCATCCACTTATTCTAATAAACGTGCTTCGCATTATGGTCTCGATATCGGTTCCATTTCTTTTTAAAAATATTCTTATTGTATCTTGAAAATTCGTTTTGACTTTTTGAGGAAACTCCAAGAGAGGATGTTCTACCTCAACGGGAATATATGTTAGCGTAATAAATATTTAATAATGATGACAAGTCTACCGAATAAAAAGTCAGTTAATGAATAATTTAACAAATTATCTACCCAATAAAAAGTCATGGTGCGTTTGTTTGTTTCCTGTATGTTTCCCATTTTTATTATTAAGAATGAAGCGCACGCACGATTTAAACTTCTTGAAACGAACGATTAGAGCTGTGACACAGCTCTTAGACACAGTTAGAGCTGTGTTTTGAAGCTTTTCGTTGTAAAAGTTTTTGTTGTTGTTAGTACCCTGAATTCATGAACGTTATTTAGCTATAGCGTAATGAAACATAAACCAAGTAACATTTTCGCGGCGTGTCTACAAAAGAATAACTTCAAAAAAAATAATTTCAATTGGAACAGATAAACATTTATTGGCAATCTAGTATCGTACAGATAAATAGTATTTAAAAATTTTTTTTTTTATTTTCTTGTGTGACTAGATTTTCTCTGTTTCCATGTTCAATATGTTTCATGTATCAGTGTCATGTATCTGGGTGCCCCTAGAGTAGGTAGGCGGCTCTTCAGGATGCTTAATGAGTGATTATTATGGGTTTTAATCGGTTTGGGTCTTAGTTACGGATTTTAATTATTTTTTAAATTATGCGGGAAGTACAGGAAGAAACGTGTCAACGATTAGGGCATGGGAGGCAGCCTGATTACAGAGGATGCCTTGGTTCAGGACACAAACAAAAGTGTACTGGATCGGGGTAGTTCCGCCCCTCTTAGGTTTGACCCCTTAGGGTCAAACCTAAGGGGCCGAGGGGAAGGGGCACTCGCGCATTTTTCAATGCGCAGGCCACCCCTTTAGGTCAGGTATAGGCCGGGACAGGTAGCCTCTTGGAGGAAGGACGTTCCCCGACTTCCCACAAGCGGGGAGTCGCCACGCTCTAAAGATCCCAAGAAGACCCCTAATGGGACTACGCTGCAGGAGCCCAAGTGGGAAGGGCAACAGGTAAAATAATCAGCTGGTGGCTGGTAGAGCTTTTTCCTCCTCTATGAAAAAAAAAGATAGATTTAAATCGAGATAATAAACAATAGTACGAGTGTAAACAAAGCCATGAAAATTAATAATTACTTTGATTTAAATTCATAAAGCAAATAAAGATACATGAAAATAAAATTAATTTTAACAAATATTTACGGAAGTTTATTTATATATAATAACTAAATAATATGGTATAAACAATTTACGATAGGTATTAGTGGTATGGTATAAATCTTTCATCTCATAATCTGATGAAATACCTAATGGTGGTTCCGGAGCTTAAAAATAGAAAAAAAAATGTACTAGCAATAGTTCAGATCATTTTTAAGATTGAGGGTGGAATTTCCAAAATTTTTTTTTTATAAATATTGTCATTTTTTTTTATTTGTTAAAAAATTTACCTAAGAAAAATAATGACCTTCATTAAGTGTAATCTTGAAAGAGTGACCTTACTATATACCCCTTGACCTTTTTAGTTGAAAATTTAATGACATCAATGCTTCATATATAAAAGTAAACCCTCCAAAGGTGATTTAGAGGCCAAAACACACACACACGCGCGCGCACACACATGGAACATTTACGAAAAATTTTCATCCGGCGTTTTTGTTTTTTTTTTTTGTTACTTAGCTGTCAAAAATGTCAAGATCTTGTGAAACCCAAATTGAACCGATTACAATACTTTCACTTCTACAACTAAAACTATGCTAAAGCGCTATCTAAACAGGAAAATAATATAATATTATATATGATTTCTATTATAGAGTTCTTATTATACCAGATGTCCTAATTGTACAAGAACGAGGAGGTAGAAACAAGATTGGATCTACATATTTATAAAATTACTACATTAAACTAAGTTTGCAATTTGTATCTTCCATCTTGGATACGCCATATTGAATCATTTTTTTGGTGAATTACAAAAATGAACACGAGATAAATGATTTTAAATTAAATTTTTACGAGAAAAACGATGGGGAAAAAAGTTTTGTTTACATATATCTTCAAAAAATTTGACTAAATTTTAAAATTAAATATTGCTATAATTATCTGGTTTTTAAAATTTTAATTGCTTATAATTTGAAAACGAAAGCATTTATTGATAAATATTTTTGTAATTATTTTGCATCAAACATGTGATACACATCAAAATCACGACTACCTTTCTTTATTAAAAAAAAAAATGTTTAAATAAATACTATTGATTTAAGAGGTGGATAAAATTTTCTAACATACTCATAAAGTAGTGATCTTATAAATTCGTAGACCCGAATTATTCTACCCCCTAGGATCCATCAATTTTGAAGTATGCAACCGTTTCCATATTTTAATATCCTCTAAGCTACGATTTATAAAATTTAATACAAGTAAAAATAAATATTTCAAATAAAATTAGCTTTCTCTTAATAATTTAAAATTTTCAGTATTATAAAAAATTTTACACAAAAATTATCTTCAGGTGAATGTATGTAAATTAAATTTTTAGTTAAAAATTAACCTAAATATTTATATATAAAATACATTAAATGTAAATTTTTATAACAAAAGTAAAAAAATTAATACAATGATAAAGTAACGTAAAAGTGTTAAACAAAAGAGATAAAAGAATAAAAGAAGAAATAAAATCCCAGTTCCTTATTACCTTTTCCTTCACTTCCCTTCATTTAATAAAACTAATAATGAACCAATGATAATAATTTCCAAGTCTTTTTTAAATTTAAAATATATTTAAAACAATATATATATAATCAAATCGACTATAAATAATAAAACAAAATATTTTATTTACTCAAAAAATTATTTTCCCTCTACTTCCTTCTTTGTAAAATATAAAAAAAAAATTATTAACCATTTTTTTCTTTCTTTGGAATTATTTTAATCATTCATTGAACGATTAAATAAATACATAGGTACGTAGATAATAAGTTTGTGTGTGTGGTGTGCGTGTGTACTGACAGAAACATTGTGAGAAGTAGTGTGTTTAAAAATAAAAAATATCTGTACCGAAAAAAAATTTAATATTAACATTATGACAAATTTCATAATTCATAAAAGTTAGGATTGAATAATGCTTAGCAGGTTAAGTGTGTCCCAAACAAGGCAAGCCCTCCTGGGGGAAGGCATACCAAATTGTTACTAAACGGTTTGGTAGACGCCTCCCCAGGCCTTCAAGAGGACAAGCGCTACGGGCTATCCAATCACTCTTCATATTACGGGAAGACGATTGG
>JAAAKQ030155574.1:0-12850 GCA_010016005.3 Zanna intricata | reverse complement strand
CTTGTAAGTTTCCTATTTGATTACAATAAAATTTTATAACTATATTGCGGATAATAATTGACTTACCCTTGTATATTAATATTGTGTTAATACTATTATACTATTATTATCTATTATATACTAACAAATCATGGATACATACCAAAAAGCTGGATAGCAGAATTCAGGCGGCAGAGAGGAGGATTTTACGTAATGTATATGGTTGCACACGGAGGGCTAAGATCAGAAATGAGAACATACAAAGACAGCTTTCAGTACAACCTTTTTATGATAGAATAAAACATAACGGACAGGGTGCAACCACTTGAATAGAACAATGTGAGATGGGACACTACTGTAGCTTATCAATCTGTGAGAAATAGAGATGTGGAGACCTGTACCAGAACAGGTCTACACAGCTAATTCTTTTAATGAAGAAAAAGAAGAAGATAACATATTAAGTACCATTCAGTAGGATTACACAGTGGCTGAGACCACTATAATTTTAAACTCTACTAACTTTCAAAGAACTTTATGTACATCAAAAGTTCTTGTAAATTGATTCACTCACTTTTGGTCAAGTTTCCATATGAATGAGGACTCAAGAAATCTTTCTTTAATAACAGATATTACCTGAATTAGGATTTTGTAAACTTAATAGGAGATGAAATTTGCTTATCACCTAGTTATTTGTTTTTAAGCTTAGGAATTTAGTACAGAGACATCTCATGAATTATTAAGAAGCATACAGTGGAATTTTTATGATTTGAACTGAATGGATATAAAATGTATGCATTTCCTCTAAATTTGAACAGTCAAGGAAAAGCTGAAAAAGTAGTTTCATTTTCAACTAAGATGAAAAATAAAATAGTATATGTGAGAACAAAACTGTAAAATTTTTAACCCCTTTTGGATTCATTGTACATCAAAACAGGGAAAAACAAAAGAAAAATATGATAATAAAATTTTCTTTTGTACATATAATGGTTTAGATAATAATTTCTTAAACATGAACTGGATGTTTTCAATTCATAAAGATTTCATGTTACTTGTTCATCTAGACTACACATTTCAGTTGCTGTTTTGCAATAAAAAAGCTTCAGTATATTGAAAATTATGTGATATTACATATTTAAAATGTTATTTTTATTGTTATTATTGCACTTTATTTCTTGTTTGTAAGTGTTATAATTACACAAGCGATTCACAATTTTCACAGAACATAATATTAATGTGTTTTATTAAATAAATTGTAGGAGAACCATAATGGTTGTAATATTAAATATTTAGTGTAGAGTTTCAAGCTTCTGCTTGGATCATAAATTACAGGTTTATGTATTCCAATCCAATAAAAGCTTCCTGAAGATTTAATTAATATCATTAACTTATAAATTCAGATATTTAATAAGCTATAAGATGTCTCTTCTGTCTTCACAAATAATTGAATAAATCAAACCATTTTGGTAAAATTGCTGACTATTTCATTTCTATGATCCAGATTTAATTTTATAGGCAAGCATTTAATTTTATAATTATGCTCATTTTGACGACTCTTTCTCAAGAGATACATCATGAAGTTCCCCTCAAAATTTTGATTCTCTAATATGGCTTTAAAATATAGTCAATAACTCCAACTAAGCTGTGAAAGAAACATGGAACAGATAGCCGAGTTTACATCTACTATGTTTAGAAAGATGGATGGATACTGAAGGTCAAAACAAATCAAAGATAAGTGTAGTTCTGTATGATAAGTGTAGTTATAACTTGGTGATAGGTAAAATGGAATTAAGTCTTTTGGCCATATAGTGCTTCTTATATTGAATTTGATTGAGCAAAATTCAGTTCAGACTTTGATTTCTATGCCCAAATCTCAACCTGTCAACAATCTTAATTCAATTAAAGCTAGCTTCATTAAATGTGTATCATGAGTTTTGTTCTGGAACTGTTAGTGATATTTTAAGTTTATTTTTATTGGTATAATAGTCTGTCATCTTCTTGTTTATGATTTTCATGTAATGTGGTATATTTTTTATTCATACAGTAATTATTAATAAAAATTAAAGGCAGTAAACAAATGTGTATTATTTTTTGAGATGACTTAATAGATCATTTAAACCAATTTAGATATTTACATAATTTAAAGTTTAGGTAAATTTTAAATTAAGTAATACAAAGGTATTTTCTTAAATGAGAATATTACTCGTTAATTATACATATTATTATGTTTTATTAATGACTTATATTTATTATTATACTTAAATTTTATACCAGCATCTAATTAAAAATTGTTTTATTAAACCATTATTATCCATTAAATCTTAGTAATTACTAATGCAACTAATTTAATTTAATTAAAACGTACCTTTTCTTCAGAATAAAGTATGATAATGAAAAAAGTCAAATAAAAGAGATTAATATTTTCTAAGTGTTTAACATTTTTCTAATCTAGGGGGTAATACTTCACTGATCATTAATAGGAATAATACTTAGAATTTATTGTATAAATAAAAATCTTTAAAACTTACATATTTGGAATAATTATCACCATTTCCGGTATCATCTTTTTTGCCTCCATTAAGTAGAGGTAAAAGTCTTTCATAAGCATCATTAATTATTTGCATAGATTCTTCAGGAGTTCCCCATATACCTAAATCATCTGTCCATTTAACAACATGAAATAATAAAAAAATTTTTGAAAAAAATAAAATTCCTCTGACAGCTTTTTCTCCACTTGTAAAAGGTCTTGGGATAACTGGTGGCTCATATGGATGTACTGGACGTATTGAACACAGCTGAAATATAAGATATAGATATCAAATTAGATGAAGATGTAATCAGCAGCATCATATGATAAAGCTTTATTTAAATCTACATAAATTTGCTCAAATTTTAAGTTTTCCATGTTGAGGATATTAGAAGATACAAGAGAAAATAATAATATATTTTAGAATTCTGTACATTTTCTGATCTATCATTCCTACTGATTGATTTTTATTTTGCGTTTCAATGGCAAAGTTTAGCATTTTTATGAATTATAAAATTCATATTTCATTAAAAAAATGTGTAACTTAATTCGGTAATTGCCTGTAATTACTTAATGAATTAATTAATAATTAGACAAACCCAACATTTTGAAGGTCAACGTATAGATCAAGTGTCAGGAATGAGAAAGTAGTTGAGTAAAAATAATCTTTGACTTCATAAAATATTTCACAATAATGTATTTATAGTTAACATGTAGCTACATGAGTTACTCATATGACTAAAAATACTCTTAAGTAAACAATTTTGTTTAAAAGTTCTATATTTGACTTAAATAAAGAATCATTGATTAGTATTTTTCAAAGAACATGTACATTGCCTTCATTTCTTCATTGGACAAGAGAAATACATTTTTACATCCTATTATGTTTTGTGAAATAACACTGAAAGAGACTTTCTGGTAGAAAGTAGGTTATCTGATCATGTAAGTCATTTATTTTGAAATCTCAAACTTGCTATATACATTTTTTAACCTGTTTAGTTTTTTTTTTTTTTTTTTTTTTACAGAAGGTTCAAATATGCCAGATTCTTCCTAAGAATCAAATCCAGCTAAATCAAATCAAATCAGCTAATGATTACTATAAAAGCAGCCTACCCATTTATATCTCCAATAATTTTACGATATAATTAGTATGAAATACAACGTCAGTTATGCATCCCGTATAAATTAATTTTTTTTTATTAAAGATGTGTTATATAAAAGTACTTTTAGATCTGATCACCAAACAACTCTGTGTTTAATTTCTTTTGCATATAAATTGTTCTCTATGTTTTTAATGACAAAGAATATCCAGTACATTTACCGAAATAAAGGAAATTTTTATTTCAATGTTGCACTTCGTTTAAAATGACTCTCATAATAATTAGAAGGAAAAAATTAAAAAAGTATCTAAGCACAATGTAAATGCATTTTTCTGTAAATGCAATTTTAGTTTACATTCTTATAACAGTATAAAAATGTAATTCATAACCATGTACAGTTTAATTTCGTTTCCCCTGCTGAGCTGTCGCGCGTTGCTCGGAGATGGGTGGCTGTGATGAGGCACGGGGACTCCTTGACTTCCCGACATGAATACTAATGCATGCACACCTACACCTACAAAAATTGATTACATAAAACAACTACTCATACATACACGAACAGACAAATACAAAAAAAAAAAAAAAAAAATTGGTGTGGATGTGTGTGCGGAAGGTTATGAGTGTACATGGATATTCCTTTTTTCATGCTGTGTCTCTTTGTTTGTGTTCTTTTGTTTTTGTGTTATTTGTTACAGGTCCCTTACTGGATAGGCCTAGGAGAGAGCTTCCGGAGACTAACAGAACATCTCCCCCCCCCTCCCCCCGAGACTGAGTAATGCTTAATTGTGGGTCCGGTCTTGGGACGGGTGAGTTCTTCAGAGAGGGAGGTTTAGTCGGTATGGGGCAGGTCATAATATGGCAATCAACACCCTGGCAGAACCTGTTAGCCTGGTAGCTAACCCGGGATGAATAGTGGCCCAGGTCCGAGCCCGACACATCGTGTGTAAATGGCATTCCTTCATTTCCGGACACAAAAAAAAAAAAAGTTTAATTTAGTTTAAACAACCAACCAGTCTTAAAAAGTTTGTTGTTACTTTATGACCTAGGGTTAATCAATAACTATTAGAGTGATTGTATAGTAACCAAATAGGAAAGAGTACATCCAGATGTCTGCAGACAGCCTTGCCACTTCATCTTACTAAGATCTACTAATCCTCTGTAGTCATCCTGACTGAAGACATTCAGGATACTGGGACACTTTTATGCAGGATGGGAGCAGAAACTTATCAGACAATTATTTTGAAATTTAAATATATCTAAATAATATATTTATTATTTAAATTCAAAAAACAACAACTTAACTATCAAACAAAGTAACAAAAAAAAAAAATACCAATAGTTGATTTTTGTGGGATCTATATCATCAGTCGGTACGTAATTCCATAATTACATCAACAAATGACAAAAAAGAAATAGAAACTTAAAATTAAAAAAAAATATAATACTCTAATAACCACAAAATTTTAAACATCACAACTACACTGCCATAACTGGAATGATGTAAATTTAAAACATCACACATCTATGTTTGTAAACATTGTTAAAGACATAATGGGTTGTAACCCATTATGTTAAATTAAAGAACCCAGATTTTTAATTAAAATATCTTCTTCAAATACTGTTTGTTGGTTCATCATTTCATACTTTTGTTTAAATTTATAAATGTAATGTTTTTCAAGTAAATTCATATTTTTATTAATACAAATATCCAAAATTTCTTAATTACTTTTGTAATCAGTAATATTATACTTATATTGTAACAAATGGTTGGGCACATTAGAGATATATATCTCTTACTGTTTCTGCAAGCATTATAATGCTTTATAAACCTTTATTTAAAAAGATCTATTAGTTTTACCAATATTATTGCATTCATTACATTTACATTACATTACATTTTATATATTACAAGCAGGCAAAGTTTGAAATATGTAAAACAAATATTTAGGGATGTAGGGATTATACCAAAATGAAACAACTGGTTCTTGATAGGGACTCTTGTAGAGCTGCATTGAACCAGTCAAATGACTGAACGCAAAAAATATATCTCTAATAAAACTTGCTCTTCCATCATATCTTAAGACCTAGTGGAGGAAAGTACAGGTTCTTAAAGAACAACCCTTCCCATTTCCAGAATTGTATGGCATGTGAACTATAAATTATAAATGGAGAATTATAATTTCACATAAATCAATAAGTCATCTGTTGGTTATGCTTTTTATGCTGTATTTAATTTTCATACCATTAAATTTATTGTGGGAATAACAAAATAATTGTCCAGTTGCTTTGGCTAATGTATCAATCTGGTTTTGTATAATTATAAGAAGGAAAGGAACTAGCCACTGATTTTAATACCTTACATAGGATCTAAAGGCATTTTATAACAGTTAGCATTTCATAATAGTTGATAATTTTCATCAATTTAGCCACATGATACTTTATTACTTTGATAACTCAATCATACAACTAGGAGAGTGTGTACAGTTATATATTACATGGATTTAGTTACTGAATGGAAGCGTCATCACTATGAAACTTATGTGATGGCTGTAGATTGTAGATTTGTTAGCTACAAGCATTAACCTAAACAAATGCATAACATTTTCCTTAAACTTGAATATATTTACTGAAAATAATTTTCTTTTACCTTCTCAGGAGTGTAAACTTTGATGTATGTTGCTGGTGGAGAAGGTATTAAAGGCATACCACCTTTATTCAGTGGTTCCTTTGCTATATTTATAGTTTTAGCACCCAGATTTACCACATTTATGGATTTCTTGCAGGCCATTTTATTTTGTAATTTTGTTTAAGAATCTATAGCAATTAACATAACACATTATGACCTTTTAACATGTTTCCTAAGTTATATATTTTCACAACAATTATCAATTGTTAAAAATTATTTAATAATTTAAATATTTCCAACAATTCTTTAATGAAAGGTATGTTTTTTGTAGGAAAACAACTAAAGAAGTTACATCACTCAAAAATTCAAACACTGAGTTACAAACAAATTAAAAACTAGAAATGATATGCATTGAGCATGAAATTATGAGACACTGTCTAAATGTTAAACACTACCAATTATAAAAATGTAGAATTTTGGTGTATAAAATCCCTTTTTCTTGAAAAGCTCAGTCAATGCTCTTGAATATTGACTCCTTTTCAATCCATTCCGTTTTACTTTCTCTCTTGATATGTCCTTTTAATGCTCACTTCTGTCACCTTTCAATTAAATTGTATAACCTCTCTCTATGTATGGCTTTTAACAGTAGTATAACTGCTGCCCCGATAGACCCTAAAATGTTGGGGGCCCACTGAGCAAGAAGGGTCTCTTTTTTAAAAGAATTTTTCAAAACAATGAATTTTGCTAAAAATAAATTCTTATAATAATTTTATCAAGTACAGCCCATTGGTATGATTATATAATGATAAATAACTAAATCCACTTACCAATAATTTTATATTTAGTTCTAGCGCTTTTAGAATTAACTATTCCATCTTCAGGAACTTAAAACTAAAATTTAAAAAAATAAACCTTGTTAAATGTTGTTTAATATTATAATGGTGGTTATTATAAGTATAAAATCACCATTGTACCATGTTAAAATCAAATCCACCAAATCACCATGTTAAAAACCACTGTTATAAGGTGGAGACATTTACAATGCAGATGTAGGTCAACATGATTTTAAACTTATGATGACCACCATTATAATATTAAATAACATTTACACAAGGTTTATTTTATTTTAAAAATTTTTACAAATTTTAGTTTTAAGTTTTAGTAAAGATGGAATATTTAATCCCAAAAGCACTAGAACTAAATATAAAACAGTTGGTAAGTGGATTTAATTATTTACCATTATAAGTTTTTTTTTATTTTTTATTTTTTTTTAATGAAAAGAACTTATTTTCACAGCAGTTTTTACCAAAAATCAGATGGTGTACTTAAAAACAAACATTAGATTTAGTGAAAAGTAGAGCAGTATTTTGGGTCTGTAGCGATTATTGGGTTGTGCCTGCATACGTGTGACTTTGCAACTAAATCCAAACGAATGATGGTGGCGTGTGGAATGAGGTAGAAATTGTTATCTATTTCTGTCTCTTTCTCTGTCCCTTCCATCAGTCTTGCAGACTGTATATCTTTTGTATATTTGGGTAAACAGTTGGTAAGTTGACAGTATTCTTTGATTGAGTTCAGAATTAAATTATCTGTGCAGTTATTTTACTGATGTATCTTAAAAAATATAAAACATTTGTAAAAATTAATAGCTGTAATTTAAATAATAAGAAATCTATGGATATAAATATAATAATTGTTTTTGTTTTATGTTCTTTTTTTTTGTTTTTTTGTTGTATATATATTTTTTGACTATATTGTGAGATAGTCCATATTAAGGAGAAGCCTTTTGAAAAATATTTTGAATATTTAAGTGATACTCCAAAGAGGGAACTCAAAACAAAAAAAAAACAGAGGCTTCTTTGATGTTTGTAAAATTAGACCAATTTTTAAGACAAACTTCCCTCAACTTACACTGAGCAAAAAACTAATGATAAAAGCAATGCTGAGTCCTTTGAGGAAATTAATGTATGTGATTTCAACAGTGTTGTTAATTCAGATGAAGAGTTTTTGCAAGAAGGAATGACAGCTACATCTTTGGAAAATATAAGTGAAGATAAAAATAAATATTTTATTATTGATTTGCATATGAGTCAACTGAAACTGAAAGTGAGAATTATGCATTTAATAAGATACAAGATTATCCAACATACTGTATAAATTTCCCTCATGTATTAAATGATGATATGAAAAAATTCATACTTAAAAGTGGTCCTTGTAAACTGAAAGGTCCTTTCTCAAAGGATCTGAACAGAATAACAGATCATTCTCCAAGAAATATTATTAAAATTATACAAAAGCAGGGTTAAAAAGAGTGTAAGAGTGGGGCTTTGTTATTCTTTAAAAATGGATATTATGTACTGCTAAGCCTGTTAGCTGTTTCCTGAAAATAAAACTACATCATCTTCTTTCTCCTGAATAATTGGTGTTCAAGACTGGAGAAAGCTTTCTAAACAAACTGACAAATAGGAAGCAAAAATTGTTCATGTGAATGCAGATGTTATTTTTATTGGGAAAAAATCACACTGTTGCTAGTAACTTGGAATCTTTTTTTAAAAAAGAAACCAGTAAATGGGCCAATATTTTTGATTGTGTTGTAAATGTGACAGTGAAGTATAAAATTTATCTTTTAGAGGTAATGGACAGAAGGCAGTTTAGCCAGCAGTGGCCATTTTTTGATAATTGTCAAACTTTTCAGTGAATATAATTCAATGTTGAAGGAACTAATAAGTGCTCCTAACAACACTGAAAAGTATAAAAGTCCAAAAATTCAAAGCAAACTGATTCAATTTTATTCTAAAAAACATTGAAAAGACTGTTCTGAATCCGATTAAATTTGCTCAGATTTTCTCTCTAATAAGAGTTATACTCAAGACATCAACAAATAAGTCAAATAACCAGATATTCCGGCCTCCGTGGCGGAATGGTAGTGTCTCGGCCTTTCATCCGGAGGTCCCGGGTTCGAATCCCGGTCAGGTATGGCATTTTTCATGCATGCTACAATTCATTCATCTCATCCTCTGAAGATATACTTAACTGTGGTTAAACAAAAAAAATTTTAAAAAATAACCAGATATGTCACAATTTTTGAAGATGAAGCAGGGAGGTCCATCAAATTGAATATTAACCCATTATTGTCCACTGGTTGTTAATGATCCAATAGAGATCATTTTTTTTTTTTTTTTTTTTTGCAGAACCATGCATGTTTATACAGTATATTTTATTTGCCATTAAGTTTGAACTTCTGTTGACAGCATTGATTTTTCTGGTCTGCATTCTGCTGCATTTTATGAAGCTATCAAGAATTTTATATGTTTGTGCTGTGTACTTGAATGACTGCAGTTGCATCATCATTGAAAAATGTAAGTAGATGATTATATACTACTTAGTTTGTTGAATTTTTCATGTTTATCTAATCTGCAATGAATTTAAATACAGTTTCAACAAATAATATTATGATGTTTTGTCATATGTACAAACACAATACAAGTGTATTTTAGCCTAGGTGATCAGAGTAGTTGTTTAATTTTAACATTAATTTTGGCATTGGTTTTTAACAACCTGCAGGCAAATGTCTACAAAGAATTAACAATGTATTTGCTGGTGTAATTGGATGTTGTAGCTAGAATTGGATGTGCTCAAGTAAAATTTCATAAGTATAAAAGACACGCTTGCATTGTACACATTACTGAAGTGATAACTGTAATAAAATATAAAATAAAAATAATATAAAATAATAAATATAAAATTGACTATACACATTACTATTTCTAAAAGTTCTTTCTTATAAAAGATAATTTTACTTATTTTTTATTACTGTAGGAATACTGCCCACACTTTAATACAATTTATTATATTATTATGTATTTTTGTATTCAGAAATTTGAGAAGTCTGACTGACTACCATTTAAAATATTTGAAGTGTTGAAGATATTAGCTGGATACACTTACTAGGACTGTGAAGAAAAATAGAATAAATATCCTTTACAAAGGTGTCCAAAGCAAAAAAAATTAGCAAAACTAAGAGGTACTTACGACTTGTTTTTTTAAAAAAGCACACACTGTCACTGGAAAGATAATAGTGTAGTTACCCTCTATCCAATGAATTTGGTAAACCCTATCAGAGCATTAAGAGATACTGCTCAGCTGCCAAGGCTAAACTAGAATTCTCCCATCCTAGTGTCATTTATACGTATAATTCTTTCATTAGGGTAGTTGATTAGATGGATGGTAATGTATTAGATTCTAGAATAAATTTCCAAGGGAAAAAGTGGTATATACCAGTAATATTTTGAACCTTTGATGTTGCTATAAATAACATGTATATATTTGCAAATACACTGGGTTATTTGATGGATGGCATTAAATTTCGTTGTGAGATAGTTAAAAGTCTATTGATAATCTGCAGTATGCAGAGACAATTTCCAGGTCCAAATGTAATAAGTTGAAAACTTATTAACAACTTCCAGATTCTGTTCAGACAGATATAGCTGATCATCATACTGTCATGAAGCAACCTTGGCAACAATATGCTATGTGTCAGAGGCTTGCTGCAAATGTTGTGCAGCATTACATGACAAATGATTCTTTGGATTTCATAAAATGTAAGATTATTGTATATTAACCATACTATATTGGTTATAATATTTTACAATAGTTACAATATAAAATATTACATTCCATAGTAGAATGTGCAATAACTGCAAATGTATTGTAATTACTAATTTATTTATTTATGTATACCAATTTACAGAGTAGCAGCACAGTGATATGATAATTAATTTTAGTTAATTAAATTTATTATACCAAAATGTACATTGATTTCTGTGCACCTGAAATAAAAAAGGTAGCTCACTCTTTATAAATATTATCAACACAATAGCATATTCTCACCAATTTTTGTGTGAGTTGCATTATTTATTATAACAAACTTAGATATAATACGAGTATATTAACCCGTCAGGTTGTTAACAACCAATGATAATAATTGGTTCAAATTAAAATTAATTTTTTGTATCTACTACTTACTATTTCCTTCTTTGTATCATATATCATTTCAATGCTTTAGGAACAACACAATTTCATAAAAATATTCAGAAAATAGATATAGACACAAATGGGAAAGCTCTAGGATACAGGCACTAATGAAGGCATTTTAGGATTTAAAGAAGTAACCGACCAAAATGGATAGAGCTTAGCCAAAGAAATTTTAAACAGCCTTGAAGACAAAAGCTTAATGTTATCAAAATGTCATGGACAAGGTTGAAACAGAGTGACAATCATGTGTAGTGTTTATAAGGGCATAAAAGCTAGAATCGAAAAGAAAGCAAAAAGCAGCAAAGTATATTCACTATAATGCTCACAATTTAAACCTAGTATTGAAAAATGCTATATCAAATATTCAAGAAAACTCTGCTTTTTTGATATTATTGATAGTGTAAGTTTTTAGTGTAAGACAATAAAGAATCAAAAGATGGAAATTTCTTAGCTCAACTTGCTTCACTCTAAAAAAACTTGTCCCCCACATTGGTCATAGAGACTTCTTAAAAGCGTTCAAATACAACTATGTTGCTATCATAAAAGTTCTAACTAAAATATTCTTGAGTTCTTCTAAATCAGATGAAAAAACAATGGAAAAATCTTTGAAAGCATTAAGAACTCTGAATTTGCGTTTCAAGTTGTTATATAATCAATAATATTTGAATCAATAAACATAGTGTACAAAGTTCTCCAAAAACCAGATATAGATCTTGTTAAAGTGAATGTTCTGCTAAACAGTGCTAAAGAAGAGTTAAGCAATATGGTCAGTAATCACAATACTGTAGTTATTACAGCTACAGGTATTGCTCAAGAATGGGGAGTCAACACAGAGTTTAAAAACAAAAGAAAATGCAAACTAAAAACCATTTTGACAGATTATGAGTTTGAATGACTTTTTTTGAAATTTCATAACTGCTGTATTTTATGGTGTGTTAGATATTATTATAAAACAATAACAATGTTGTTAAGTAAAAATTTTTTGCTGTTCCAACATTGCTGGTGACTGTGGCTAGTGAACTTTCTCAATACTTAAATTAATCAAAAACTATCTGAGTAGCACGATGTTGCAAGAAAGAGTAAGAGGACTTGGTGGGTTATCTGTGGAAGTTGAAATTGCAAGATCAATAGATATCAATGAAATAATAACAATTTTTCAGCTCAAAACACAGTTTGATCATGAAAGTTTTTGCAATGAACAATAAATTTACTAGTATTTAATTTCACTGTTTCAAATTGCAATTTTTTAGACAATAGTAGCATCAGTGGTGTATTATGATTTTTCAAATATAAAAACCCATTTAAATGATGAGTTTTTAAATTACCTTATACAATATACGAGGGTGGTTTGAAAAGTTTCCGACCTCAACATGAAGATAGCATCACTCGTCTGTGGCAGCACTCGAATTTCGTTGTTCATCTGTTGACAGATACTCACCAAAGTTTCAGCCATTTTGGACGCGCAGTTGTTATGTAATCATCGTTTGAGTGAGTTGATGTGAGTATTTAAATGAAAATGGACAAAATCGAGTATCGAGCTGTCATTAAATATTTGTTTTTGAAAGGCAATACATCTACGCAAATCAA
>JAAAKQ030155552.1:0-12850 GCA_010016005.3 Zanna intricata | reverse complement strand
AAATAGCATAGGCGAAATGAGCTTTCAGTCAGAAATATAATTTTCTTCCATCAAAAATTAATTTAAACGTCAGGAAAACATATCTGAAAGTATACGTTTGGAGCGTAGCTTTATATGGAAATGAAACTTGGACGATCGGAGCACCAGAGAAGAAAAGGTAAGAAGCTTTTGAAAGCTGTGGTGTTACAGAAAAATGTTACAAATCAGTTGTTGCGGCAAATCGATCAAAAAAGAAGCATTTGGAAAAATATAGTTAAAAGAAGAGACAGACTTATAGACCCATATTAAAGGCATCCTGGAATAGTTTCTTTGATATTGGAGGGACAGGTAGATGGGAAAAATTGTGCAGGCAGGCAACGTTTGGAATATGTAAAACAAAATTGTTAGGGATATAAGATGTTGAAATGAAACGACTGGCACTAGATAGAAAATCTTGGAGAGCTGCATCAAACCAGTCAAATGACTGAAGATAAAAAAAAAGTATGTTAGACTGCAAACTTTATGGGGAATATAAAGTTTTATTTTTGAATTAGGCTACACTTATCCCAGAAAAAGTTAATTGATATCAAGTTTTGAATTTTTAAACAAGAAAAGAATATTAATTATTTTGTTAATATTTTCTTTAGAAATTAAAATAAAAGAATCCCTTATAAAAATGCGGAAACTTTAATTTTATTATTAAAAAAAGAAAAAAAAATTTCTACTCGTATATTAAAAATTTCTAGTATTTTTATATGGCTGAAATCAAATATGCTGTTATTTATTTAAATCAATTTCAGAGTAGATAAAAGAAGAATGGTTATGATTGATACACACGTAAAGATATATTATAAATACATGTATTTATTTACACACGCGCGCGCGTCAGAGCACATACAAACACAAATAATTAAGAAGCAACTTTTTCATTTCTTCTTTTTTTTTTTCGTTGCACAATCATTTATTGAAATAATAATGGAAGTTTCTCTTTTCTAAATAAAAACTTTTCCATTCTTCTACTAAAGAGAAAGGAGAGAAACAAAAAACAAAATTCAGACACATACACACACACACATATTTACAAAGAACGAATCTAAAAGTTTTGAGATGAAAGCTTCTTTGTTGTTCGGTATTGTTGTTGTTAAGAGAAAGAAACGAAGAAAGAAGTGTGGAGTTGAAAGCTAATATGAAAAACCTGGGTTGAAGCCAGTGTTTTTCACCGCTCAGTTTTAGCTGTACTGAAAACTGCTTTGCAATCTTGAATTGAGGCCAAAATTAAGCAAGCATAAAGCTCGTTGGTTCGTTGTTCTGTTGGTATTATTTGAAAGATGATTTTCTTCTTTGCGATATAAAAAAGAATTTATTTTGATTTCTTTAACATAGGCATATGCTGAGTTTTTTTGGTATAATAATATTAAATAAATTTTACTACACTATAAGTACTTGCAAAGATTTTTTGCATTTGTATGAAAGTCACAGTCGTTAATAGATTAAATAACTGTAGTAGATAATGTTTTTACTTAAGAAAAAAGATGTATTGTTTATTTTTATTTATTTACTTATAATAATAATACGTTTTAGCCTTATTTTTATCTTTTTACAGAACGATAAGAAGTTACGAAGGTGTGAAAAGCTTTCATTAGTGTTTTCTTCTATTATACGGTGCATTTATATTAGAATATTTGCTTACTGTTTCTTAAAAAAAAAATTAATTAAATTAAAACCTTATTTGAAATGTTTTAAAATAATCTTATTTTAAAATTGACTACTTGGACCTCCGTGGCTATATAAGTATAGGTAGCGTATCGGTATTCGGTGCCAAGGTTTCGGGTTCGAATCCTGGTCTGGCATGACCTCTTTTCATACGCTACCAATTTCCATAGCGTTTTCCAAAGCGGGTTAATGACTGTAGCTGTTGATGCCCGCTCTCTCATAAAAGATTTTAAAAAATTGAGTATCTTAAATTTAGAATATATTTGTGTGGATTTTCACACGTAATACATATATATTTTTTAAATTTTTTATATATATATTTTAAATCGAGTTAAAATAAATGGAGAGATTAACCAATATTAACATTCCAAAAATTATGATCAAATATATATTAATATTATTTTTGTTTATACGAGGATATACCCTGTAGTGGATGTGTGTTTGTTCTAGGAAAAATGCGAGCCAATGGCCCGCATTGCTTTATGTTTCATTACACATGAATTTGTTAAATGTTTTTGCCGATTGTAACTAAATAACTATTCATGAATTTAGCGTAATAATAACAACAAAAAAATTTCTAACGAATAGCCTGAAAATCCTAAACATTTTTAGCTGTTTTTCTTGAGTTGTAAATTTTTAACATAGCTCTAACGCTAATGTTTTACTCTTTATCTCCAAAACACAAATATAATTTTAAATAAATCGTTCGTATAAAGAAGTATAAATAGTTGGAACAAATGAATCGTTCGAAGAAGCCCGGCGCACCACGTGGTCCGCTCTTTGTCCTCTTCTGAGAACATAGAAATGAGTGATTGTTAATATCCGCGAAAATAATCCAGCACCCGTACAATACTTTCTCTGATGGTTAGATGTATGACCTTCAAAAATGTTCCAAGGTTATATGTATGACCACATATTCCTATGTAAAATTTTCTGCTATTTTCATTGGTGGAGTCAAAAATAGGTCATTTCATTTGAATAAAAAATCGTATTATCTTTTAAAAGCGGTCAAATTCAAAGTCACCATGAGGTGGTCCCTCTCCCGATAAAATAACTTTTGTTAAGGTAATTTTTTTTTATTTGGCGCAATTTACGATAAAATCGCCTGGGGGGGGGGGAGATATAAAACGAAACACTCTGTTTATGTATGTGGCTACTTAAGCTTGAACCATGTCCGTATATGGAAATGGAAATTCCATTATGGATATGGAAATGGAATTTTATACCGATATGGAGATGGAATTTTGTACCGAACGAAAAATGTAATGCCTGACCGAAATTCACACCCGGGGTCTTCGAATGAAAGGTTCAGATGCTACCACTTTGCCACGGAGATTGGCATTTTATTATATAAGTTCGCGTTTAATTTAGCAAATTAAGTAAATTTTGTGAAACGAAAATTCGCATAGGTTTCCACGAACCCTATTTCCACGTTATATTCTTCGTATTTATAATGCGTTTTCACCATAAAAATGCGTTGTCTTTTATGCTTAGAATGTTTTGTTAGAATGCTTAGTACGAACTAACCATAGCCTAAACTGATGAAAAATGATGTTCTTACAACGTACCAAATCTAGTAAACCGACACTGGCACACAATTCAAATCCTGCATTCTAAATGTTGAAATGGGATTATAGAACTATTTATTCACTTTTTGTGGTTTAAATTTAATCTGACGATAGATTCTTAACCTTAAAAAAATTAAATTATCCATACAAGTTGCAAATAGAATCAAAGAGATAAAAAAAAATTATACTCTTTATACTAACATTTTAATACTATTTTTTTAATAGATTCATCCTTGTTATATTACGATTGTTTCTTGTTATTTTACGCAACTTTATTGATTCGGGACTTTACGCGGCTGTATCCCATGTTTTCTTGCAGTAACTTCATATGTGGTCTATTATTTCGTTGGATGATTTATTTACTGTTATTATTAGAACTGAAATCAAAATAATGAATGATAAGTAGTAATGAAGAGCCGATTGTATTAGAAGTCCAACAGGTCTCAATTATCCATCGCATGGGAAGATACTCAACTATTCGTCACTACTATTCTTCAAACTGATATCGTAGTTTTTAGATTTATTCATTTTTTATTTTTTCTACGTGATTTATTTGAAGTTCACTTTAGTCATATAAATATTTTTATTAATTACGTACAGTTCATTCATTATAATAACGAAGCAAGGTTGATTTGTTGTATTACGGCTAAACACTAGTTTAAACCATATAAATAGTTGAGAAAAATTTTACTGATCAAGTAAAAAAAAAAAAATCTATTTTCTTCCAACTTCGTCTTTTGTTCATTTCTTTTTGTAGAAAACAAGAAATATCATGAGCTATCTATAACCTTTATCATTCCGTTTGATTCCCTCGTTCTTTGCTTTCAATCACTGAATCAATATCTCGTATTTCATTCCATTCTCTTTTATTCTTTCTCCTTTTAACTTAACTTTTTTTTTCTTTTAACATCAATTTCTTTGATATAATTTTTCATTGACATATATCATAATATTATTTTTCAATTAATTACATTATTTTTTTAAAAAGAAAATATTGATATATATTATTTTCAAAATAGCAATTATTTTATAATTAAAAATACTAATCTCAAAAAATTGGATATTTTTCTTTCGTCCGTGGTATTCAGTGTTTTTATTTACTTCCTTGTACAGAGTAAGGAAGTATTGTTATCGTGAAATTTTTCGGTTTTTAGATTTCTATGGAAATATCCGTTTTGACCAACCCTGAATCCATTTTGACTAGTTTCGTTGCAACGTCTGTAAGTAAGTACGTACGTATAACTTGCATAACTCAAAAAACGATTAGCTGCAGGATGTTGAGATTTTGAATTTAAGACTATTGTAACAACTAGTCGTGCACCTTCCGTTTTGATTGCAATTGACTAGACCAAAATTGTCCAAAAAAGACCAAAATCTCGAAATAACTTAGATTTTGGACTTATTCTCAACTGCAGTAATAATCTCTCATTAAGAACTTTTAAACTATGTGTCATAAGTATATCAAATCAAGAATATTGTTTCTCAGTAATCTTGAAAAATTGCTGATATTGATATCGATTTTGACTGATTAGAGAAATTTCTTTCCTAACGGTTCGAAATTTAAAATCATTATATATGAGCTTATTGCTTACATACCAAGGTATGTTAAACATTCGCATTGTTTTTTGTCTGATAACGTTCAAGTATATCGAAATTGGAACTGCTTGTTGTACCCCACAATTCAAGCCCATAAGTCCAAATTGGTTTCAAGATGGATTTATAGATGAATTTATTTATCTCTCTTATTAGAAAGCGGATGTTTTTGAACTTTAGGTCTAACTGCATTAGTTTAGATTTAATATGTTTTACCCAGGTAAGAGGCCGGTCAAGATAAAAAATCTAAATATTTACGTTTTTGAGAACTTGGAATACTATTATTTTTTGATTTTCGTACAAGGAAGTCTTGTATGACACCTGATTATTTTTCTTTCTGGAAAAATACCTCTAGAGTGACATTATAGCTCTAGAGCTCGTTTACAAGAAGAAGGGTATTGTAATCAGTTAAGAAACACCAAAAAACAAAAAAAAATCTTTTGGGGAAATGTTAGTTCGTATATATGTACGTGTGTTGATATATTTGAAGCTTAACAACTTCAATTGGTTAAACCAATTTCGATGAAATTTTGTATGGCGACTTGTATAAACGGAGAAATATTTTGATAAAACTTAGGGATTAATATCTCTAGGGGATGGGCAAAATTTATTTGGGGGTTCATTTTCTAAAATTTATAAAATATAAACCTACTCGTATTAATTTTATCTGCTTTTAAGCTTATCTACAATTTTTTCATCACGCAAGAACCAACCGACCGATTGCTTTCAAATTTGCAGGATACAGTCATATTATCCCAGGAAAGGTTTTAAGCACTAGATTGAGGCTTTAGTTCCTCCTTGAAGGTAAAGTTATGAATAAAAGATATTCATTAAACAAAAATGAGATTTACTTCATAATTTGATTTCTGTCATCATGGTAACCGAAATAAGTTATGAATTGTCGTCAATGAACCATAAATACTATTATTCTGTCTTTTGTAATTCAGTTTACATTTTAAGGTTTCTCCTTACAACCATAAGGATAACGAACACTCCGGGGAACCAGGTGGTCCTCCGGAGTCTTCTAGCTAGACAGGAAAGTGAAGCGACCCGGGTTTTGCCCCGTAACCCCAGGAAGTTTCGGGGAGCCCTTGAGTAGGCTCCGGAGTACGTCTAGGCCGACCTATCCCCTGGGGGTTTATATTAGACGGTCTGTATTTTAATTTTTTTTTTTTTTTTAACCTGCGGAACTACCGTTAAGGTATATCTTCAGAGGATGAGATGAATGAATTGTAGCGTGTGTGAAAAATGCCGTGCCTGACCGGGATTCGAACCCGGGACTTCCGGATGAAAGGCCGAGACGCTACCACTCGGCCACGGAAGCCGGCAGAGACGGTTTGTATTACAATAAAATTTCATCACAATTCACTTTCCATCTTCAAAAAAGTTTTTTTTTTTTTTTTTACTTTCTTCCATTTAATATAGAAAACGTAGAAAAATTAAAAAATCTATTTGATATTGATTTTGGAAATAGGAGAGCAGAAAATTTGATTTATTTAAACGTATAATTATAATTTTACAATAAAACTTCATATTACTCCCACCTCAAAAAAAAAAAATCTTAGTTAATTTTTTCATGTATAATTTTATTTTATACGCTATATAAGAATAAATAAACATAGAATTCTGTTGTCAACATTTTTATACTACTTGTAAAATAAAAAAAAAATCGTTAAAACATTACTTTTAGTCGTATATATTTATAATGTATCTATTTATTTAAATCAAACGAAAAAGGCGTTGTCTCCTCGTATAATAGTGAGGAGAATTTAATTATTACCTCCTCGTTTGGTAATAAGAAGAAATTTAATTATTATTTTTAATGAATTACGTTTATTTAATCAGAAAATAATTAAATAAGGTTATAAAAATAATAATAATCATATCATTTTCAACTTTATAACTGGAGAGATATCCGAAAATTTGAGGTACAACGTTCCCAGATTTTTTTTTTTTTTTTTAGTAAATATAAGAATGGATTTTATTTATGAATATACTGTGCAGAATTCTTAGTTCGTATTTTATAAATAATTGTCACTGCAATGATTGAATGGTTGCAAGTAAAATTCTCTTTTTTATGATTAAATTAATTACTGGGAAAATATTTTAAAGAATTTTCAAAATAAAAATAGTTTCTATGATAGTTTTATTAATCATACACCATTTTTCCAGAATTATTATATACACATTATTAATTTAAGTTGGTAACAGGTGTTTAATGTAGCAGAATAAATTTAAATGTTACAAGGACAAAAACGCTCTTTTTGTATTTAAGTAAATATTTATATTTAAACGCTATTATTTAACATGGTTATACTAATCCTCAATTAAATTTTTGCATTTAATCATATAGTAAATAAGTACAAAAAATCCTAAAAATGTTTGTTAATTATAAACCGATACTTATATTACATCATTATAAATTGAAAGTTAAAGTAAAATTATACGAATAAAAGGATTTTACACTTGATATTCTCTCCGTTATGTATGAAATAATTTTATCATTTTAATATAACAAAATAGTTTTTTTTTTTTTTTATTTTGTAATTAAACAATGATTAAAATACCCAGATATTTGTATTCCTTATAATAGGCAAATTAAGTCAGTATCATATGTGATACAGGTTGTAATGTATGTATATTTATCGGCAAAACCTGTCTGTCGGCAAGAACCACGTAATTTTCATGTTACACTACTTCATCAATCATAACGATATTTATGTGCCAATATTAGTTGAACTGAAAAATGTGCAGTTTTATGTAGTCAGAACCATAGCTGCCTGCGTTCCTTATTCATAAAGTGACAGTATGACTGTGTTAACAACCTTTTGTTAAATTGGCATTGCTTGTAAATAAAATACTGGCTTGAGTTAAGAAAACGCTAGTGTTGTAAGTTCGTTCGATTTATTAAATAAGTTAGCAAATTATTAATCTTTTCTTTAAAAGCATTTAAGTAGATATACTATGATTTTAATACTTTTTTTCTTTTTTTTTATTTAACCTCCGGAACTACCGTTAAGTTATATCTTCAGAGGATGAGATGAATGAATTGTAGCGTGTGTGAAAAATGCCATGTCTGACCGGGATTCGAACGCGGGACCTCCGGATGAAAGGCCGAGACACTACCACTCAGCCACGGAGGCCGGCATGATTTTAATACGGAAAATAATTAATTAAACTGAGAAAATTAATGTAATAATCACCCTGGTAAGCAGATGTTCGTAAAAGTATCCACTTTTTTATCATCATAACAGGTAGGTTCCTCGAGTTGGAGTTGTATGAAAACCGAGGAACTAGTAGCATTACACTATGTTATAAATAGATTTCTTAAGTACTCTATTAAGTCCTTTTAAATGAATAATCACGTACATTATCTATTTACTTATTTTTTTGTTGTTGCATTGTTATTTATTGTAAATTTATTTTATAATGAGAAGTTAATAATTATTAATAAATCCGTATACTTAAATTTAAAAAAAAAAAAACGGTAAAAAAATTGGAGATGAATTGTTATTCGAACTGATGTGCCTTCCGCTTACAAGATTCAAATATTTAATTAATTAAAATATGATTTGGCAAAACCAACTCTGGAACAAATGAAGATAACCACATGTAACTTATCGTTGAAAAGCTTTCAATGAGGGCTTATAACTGCAGTTAGGAAATAATCCAAAACCAAAATTTTTTTTTTGATTTGGGCTTTTTTGGATACTTTTGGTTCAGCCGATTGCAACAGGTTGATTAGTAAAATGAATAAAAAAATAATACGGAATATTTATTTAACCAAATAAACCTTTTTTTTTAATGCAATCTATTATTTTATTTTATTTAGTTTTTATAGTTTTAATAATTTCTTATATTTTCGTTCAGATTCCACATTGAGCGAAAAAGAAGACTTTTAACTTTTAAATGAGTTTACATAAATTTTTTATATCTTTTATATAAAATATACAAATGCAAATTTAACAAGATTTCATCTGGTAAATCATACACGTACCGTGTAAAATACGAGTAGTTTCTTATTTAACCAATGTTTTATACAGCGAAAATTTATCCTCTGTTTAGCAAGTCTAATTTTTTCCAAAAAATAAAAATGTATATTTACAAATTTTATGTTTTAATTTCTTTAAACAAGTAATAGATAAATTAAGTAGAATGTATGATCTTGCGTAAATGAAACATGAAAAATGGTTAATAAGCGTCTAATATAAATTAAAAAAAAAGGACGAAAAAGCAAAAGAGCAACAAAAGATACAAAAAAAAACCAGTTTGAATTGGCATTATGCAAGTATGTTGCATTACTTCCTGCCTTGACCATCTTTCAAATGGTTTATGGTTCTGTTTACAACTGACCGAAATAGCGCAATAGTCTTGACTCTTTTGTTCAGAGAACTTTACGCAGATATATATATATATATATATATATATATATATATATACACACACATACACACATACTATAGTAATAGAATCCAGGCTATGCGTGTCTCACGGGTTCGTGACAACACAAAATCAATGCACCGACCCGACGTCGGTGGAATAGACCCACCTTGAATTGAAGAAAACTTTTCTTTAGTTTTTGTTCTTTTCTTTTCATGACCCCTACCAACATACATGAACATGCAGACACCACACACTCGCACGCATATTTCTTTTATTTCTTTCCTGTATTCTTACATTGTATATTTTATACTTTAACGCAACCCTCGTCGACGTCTTCTTATTCTTAGATGGCGTCATGGGGATTTTTTTTTTTGGTTGAAAAGAACACCAGCCCAACGAAGGCAGGTGTTCTACAAGGAAGAAGAGAAGCAAGCGTGCTTCGTTATTTTTCTAATCACAAACATATTATACGTTGTTGGTAAGTTGACGTTATTAATAAGGAAATATTTTAGCATATTTAATTTTATGTGCATATACGTCAAATAAGAAACACAAACACACACATACACACTCACACACAAGCTACCAACAGAAAATGTTATGCTGATTTAATTAAAACATTTTTTTTTGTTTTTTTTTTTTTACTACTTTATCATCTGTTACTTGTTCTTGTCAGTATTTTAAAAAAAAAAGCAAAATTTTTTGTGTTCCGTATTTCTGATACTGACTTTTTAAAAAATTAATAGAAGACCTATAATAAATCAATCATTTTACGAAAAATAAATTTATACAGTAATATATAATAGGCATATGAGTTTAAAAAGTATAATCTAAACAAAGAACAAAATAAATATAAAAACTGCAGTTAATTAACTTTAAAAATTTAATTTCAATATAAACAACATATTTTTTAATTGTTCCCAATAACCGTAAAAACTACTGAACCAATCATTAAGAAATTTTAACTATAGCTTTTTTATAATTTGGAATACTTATCGCAGTTCAAGCCACACCAATATCACTATTATATAAATCATAAATAATAAATATGCGTATAAATAAGTAATTTATAAATTCTTTTACTAAATTTAATATTATCGTCTACATTAATTGATGATGATATGATCATGAACACTAGAACGTTCTCCGATATTTAAACAGCAATATATACGCTCGGCTCAATATCGAGTTCAACCTTCGAGAAATATGATAGGTATCAAATTACCTTCTGATTATCACTCTGAAATTGTCTGAATTTGAAAGATATTCAAACAGGTAACATAATTAAAATATGCAAAAATTGGGATGCGAAAAATGGAATGATGAAATTTTTCCGTGATAGAGAAAAAATAATTGAACAACTTCAATATCATTCTCTTTATATTAAAAATTTAATTTTGGAAACGCATTCTTAATGGTGAATATTCTATTTTATCCGGTAAGTTGCGAATAGCAATAAATCTGAAAACAACAGCCCATACATAATTAATGAGAAACTACTTCAAATTTTTGAAGTTTTATATGAATATAGCACGAGAGAAGTCACGATGGTTAAATAAAAAGAAATGAGGTAAACTAAAATCTAGTCTTATTTTTACTATAATAGAACTTTCCTTCTCTTCCTTCCCTTTCCTTCTTTATTTTTTTACTTGTAGCTTAACTATTTTTTTCTTGTACGAGTTATAAATAAATAAAACTTCTAATGAGTCCTAGCAGTATCAAATCGTTTGTTATTGTATGAGAATCAACAGTTTTAATAAATTATAAAATTTAAACCCCCATTAAGATAATTATGTTTAATTTAATTAGTACATAAACCAGTTTAATAATATGTAAGATAAAGAAAATACGTATATATATATATATATATATATATAATATTATCTTTATAATTAAGTTATGAATTATATATTTTTAGTTAAATAAGATATGTTAGTCTATACTCTGTTTATATATTTTGAAATGTATCATTAAATTTAGTCTTGTGTAGGGAATGATTTAACGAACTGAAGCCAAAAAAAATCTTTTTTCCGTCATTATTTAACAGTTCTAGCGGTAGACAGCAAGCTAATACGATGAAGACGACCATCAGAGCGTTCGGTCGTCTTCCCCTTTAAATATCGTAGGCTACGTTATAAAACGATCATATGTTTTGGCAAATCTACTCGGTTCTCTTGATATAAGTTATCCAAGCAAAGAGTGTGTGACAAACACACCCGGCCGGCTTGCTTTTTAATAAATTGTATAAATTATGTTAGTAAGTTGTAAAAGTAAGAGAAGCCTGGTATATATCTGTCTTAATAAGAAGATAGCTCTCCCCAAAATTCCCCCTCGCTATTCACCCTTCATCCAACAACACACATATCGTATACATAAAGAGAATCTATATAAAAAAATACTTCTTCACCTTCTTTATAAATTTCTACCTCGCATTACTCATTTTTCTGATCTAACAGTTATCTTGTGCCAGATATTATATTATTTACTGTTTCATTTTTATCTCATATTCAACTTCAATCCTTCACCATTTTATTCACTATCTTTTTCTAAACGTTTATATATAAAAACTCTTGGTCACTATGTTTTCTACTTACATGATTGAACGAATATCCAACACCTCACTGCTTTGCTGTTACATTTATTTGAACCTCTCTCAAGTCAAAATTCTCCTCTTGACTTTTAACTCTTATATCAATTTATAATATTTCCTCTTAATTTATTTCTCCCTTTACAAATTCATTTGAATATTATTTATTTTATGTTACTTTTCATTTTATATATTAATAAATCGTAGCTATATGTTTTTGTTCATATGTAGGTGTATTTAGCGCCTCTCTGTGTATATGAGACTTTTAGTTCAATTTAATGTTAGATATAAAAATATCTTTAATATTATATTTATAATTAATGGTTTTTTATTTATAGCATTTTTTATAAAAGGAAAGAAACAGAAATAAATCATGTATTATTTATTATATTATATTTCTTCAAGTAAATTTATACTATCAAATATTAATTAACTTATTTTTAATCTCATTTCGTCTGTTTTTAAGAGAATTCTGATTTTTGTAAAAATATTTCTTTTATTTGGTTCAGTGGTTATAATTTTTTTTTTATCTTCTATTTCTGTGATGTTCAGAAGAAACCTAGTTCGAATTCATTTAATAATATTTTTTATTCTTCTTTTATAAGTTACAGTTTGTTCAAATAATGAACAATAAGCAACCCTCCACGGCCCAATGATATGTATGACAAATGAGTTGAACTCTTGTACAAACTTAGGCTGACAAATCCTGAGATGTATCATTAATTGAACCCCAACTACTAATATTCACCGATATCCAATGTCTAGTATTGAAATTAAAATTGAAATAACCTTTTACTAGGATTTGTACATTTTTTTTAACCTCTGGAAGCACAATTAAGTATATCTTCAGAGGGATGAGATTAATGAATTGTAGCATGTATGAAAAATACCATGCCTGACCGGCATTCGAACCCGGGACCTCCAGGTGAAAGGTCGAGACGGTACCACCCAGTCGAGAGTTCTAAGGTTCAAATCCTAGTAAAGATAAAAATTTTTATACGGATTTGAATACTAGATCGTGGATACC
>JAAAKQ030155519.1:0-12850 GCA_010016005.3 Zanna intricata | reverse complement strand
GTGTAAGGATTAATGCTCAACCGACGTGAAAGCTCATTCTGTTACTCACCTATCTCCATATCACTGTCAATAAAATTGATAGAACTTATATGGGCGTAAGTGAAAAGCAAAGTTGCAGATTGAAAACAAGAAAAATTTAAGAAAACACTAACACTATAACTGAAACATAAACCAAGAACAACCAAAACATAAAATCCAACAACTAAATACAAAAAAGGAAACAAAACTAATAAAACATGAAACAAAACCAACCGAACTAAACATAATAAAATAACCAAAACACTCAGACAAGAAAAATAACTCCCAAAAAAACAACAATAGTCCCGATATTATAACCTACAAATAAAAAAAAGCAAAAAAAAAGAAAAAACTAAAGAGTAAACAATGCCAACTTAGTATAAACAAAATAACCAAAACGCACAAACAGGAAAAACGCCTTCTAAGAAAAACGACAACAAAACCACCAATAACTCCAATATTTCAACTAAAACATACACCCAATAATTTAACTAAATTTAAACAAAAATGAAATAACAAAAAAAGAAAGTTTCCAAGGACCCCTTTATCCTGGCCCGCGGGACTGCCTGTTTTTAAATATCAATTCGACTAATTATTACATCTCGCACATGATTGCGGGACATGTATGATTGTGTGTGTGATGTATGTATGATTGCGGGACATTCTTCTGTCTACATACGTGGTGGACTGGATTCCCCTTTCGTGAACGATTCACGCAGGCAGGAGAGCACTTTTCCTTCTTAGTTGGACAATCCTTCGCATGATGATCCTCTTTACTACAGTATGACCAAAGCTCCTTTCCTATGCAAGACTTAGCCACACATGTTCTAACCCAAAGCATCTACTGATTTTCAAATGATCCCTTACATGTGTAGAAATCTATAGACATTTGTACTTACTCAATAAAGACAGCGCGCAACTGCTTCTCGGAGTCCTCAACATAATGAACATTACTAGAATCTCTCCTACCTGCCCGAGATCCGAGATACAACCTTAAACATTTTGCTAAATTCGCATTCATAATACCTAGTATTTTGGGCCCGAACCGCATCAATAAAGCCTTCTTCCTCTAGGTCACGAGGAACATCATAAACGATCATTCGAGGCCTCAGAGTCTTAGTAACTACCGTCTGAATGGGCTGACGATTTATTCCTTCATTACGCCTAATATTACGTTCTGTCTCTCTGTCGTTACCTATTGTTCTAACACCCTTAGGATTATTCCGAACATTCATAATCCGCAATCACTTCTTCCTGGCCTCTAATTTCTCAGTCACCTCACCCCGAAAGGTCACGGAAGTAACGCCAAAACGTTTGTCGATTAAGAGAACTTGAGTTGAGACACCGCAGGCGACATAATTGTAACAATCTCAGAGGCCATCTTCCTGACCGTCGATGTCGAATCAAACCCCATAAATTCACCTATCCCAGCTTTAAAACCCACAATATACATCTGTAATCTATCATTTCGTTTGACCATCAACAAATGTAAAAATCGCAGCCTCTGTTGCTGAGGCAGAACGTTGGAGGCACTATTCTCCTTTACATTAAATTAATTTCACATAAATTACTATAGAGTAATTACTATCAAGTAATAGAAATAGTTCTATGCATAATTGATAAAACATGTCTACCAGTTCAGTCACCACTTTATTGAAGACTAAATCACTAAAAGCCATTTAGGCCTCCAACTTCTTTAAAGCAACATTCTCTGTTTTTTTTTTTGCTTTGAAAAGAAGCAAGGATGCTTTGTTTGACCTGTTATAGGGCCAAATAACTCTTTGACAAATAAAGTATCTGAATCAGTATCCATCATTCCTCCATGCTGACAGCTGCCTCAGCAGCTACTTCTATCTTCCTAGATTTACCCAGTGACAGTTTACCCTTTGGTATTGCATCTGATTGGACACACTCACCACACTAATAGTACCATCATCAGAAATATTGTTAACAACAGCCACAGGGCCTCCTCAGCTAACCTCAAGAAAACCTGAGTTTCCATCTTCAATTTCTGCTCAGCCTCCCTTTCCAGTCTATTCACCCTCTCCATTCCTCCTGTGCTTTTTGGGCTGCTACAAATTTTTCTGCTTTAGTACGATTATGACATCTCCTATAGGACTCATCTGAACTACTCATGTTCACAAGTCAAACTAGTTAATCAAAAAGTTGTACCTTCATTTTTATTATGCAATTTTGTTTAAATGAGAGATATTATAGTTTAAACACAAACTCAGTCTTTCATGGTGACTACTATAATATTACAAGTGGTATATTTCACACGTAATAATCTGTTGTCCAATTTTTTTTTTTTTTTAAGCATCCCAGGAGCAACCGGAACCACCATTAGGCATATCATCAGTTATCAGTCCCGAATGCCATGGCAGCAGATTAGCTCCCCTCCTAGCTTGGGTCTCTTCTAGGGGATAGGGGGGGTTTCCCCATCTCATCGGAACATTTCGACCTTCGCTTCTGGAATGCTGAAATGCCCCTCTTCTGGGGAGCTACCCTTCCTATTCCTGTTGTCCTTATTAGACATTGCTTAGCTGTTGTCCTTTACAGTCATATTTGCAAAATTTCATACCTTTATTGAGTAACAACTGTTTCTTAGAGTACTGCTAAAACCTGGTGATTGTATAATAAGTTGTCTGCCTCTGAAAGAAAACATTATATATATATGACATGTATAACATGTATACGTATATCATATCTATGATATAAGTACATATCATTATAAATCATGTATGATATATGATGACATGTACTACTTATCCGTTTGTCATATGTATGTTTGTGTTTATATATATATATATATATATATATATATAAATATGAACTTGTCATTTAAACAAATAAATGTAATAAAAAACCCCTTTCAGTATAACTTACAATAGAGTTGTTTCACTACATTTTAAAAATATTAATGTACTTATTTTTTTTACTAATATCTTAAAAATTTTCATTTTATATAATAAATTTTGTTTATACTGTTGTTTTATTTCTTAGTTTATTTTTATACATGGATCTATGTTTGTACAAACATTATTCTGAAATTTCCAACAGGTGCTTCATATACCAGCTAAGGTGATGCTGTTTCATTGAGAATAATTGCAGTAGAAGAATAACTATTTTAATGAATAAAAATATATTACTGTATGTTTATGTTATTAAAATTAATTTGTTTGTATATAGGCTTATACAAGAGAGAAAAAAAAATCTATGTTATATGTGTGTTATTTAATTTCTGTTGAAACTATAATTCAGTAAGCAAATTATAAATATATAATTGATGTATTGTAATTATATCATTACATTGTGCAACATTATCTTGTGCAGTTATTATCTTGCAATGTTGTAAATGACCAATATTCACTCAGAAATAAAATATTATTATGAATCTTAGTTTACTGTTACTTAATTTGTTTTGCATCGTAGCCTGAATAAAATAAAAATTATTAATAAATTAATAGTTTGTCAATAGTTTTTGGGGTAAAAGCCATGCTGTTAGCAATGTTAATTTTTTTATCAGTACTTAAATAAATTAAATATCTCCCTCATCTATTAGATTTATCTTTCTTTTAAATTTGAAAGAATTCAATAGACATCTGAATAATAAAATGCGCTGAAAATTTGAAATTAAAATATAAAAAAAAGTTTCCTTTGTCAATTTTTGAAACATTACAGATCAAATTCAACTGCAATTCACAAATTCAAGTAAATATTGAGTGATTGTGACCATGAATTCATTAAATCATAGGAGAGCACCTTTTTTCTGAAGATATATTATCATTTTTTTAGAAAAATTTCTGGCATAGAGATTTATTTGTAGGGCAATGAACTCTTTGGAGAAGATATACAATATATATAGTTATATTTATTGATTTATTGTTTGCAATGTCTAGAACAAAGCTCTATTAAAATGTTACATATTGTTGTAGTAAAATGTCATTATTGTATGTAATATACATTACAATAATAACTTCATTACTTAAAAAAAAGGTAATGTAAAAAAAAGTAAAGGTAAAAAAAGGTACAGTTAATATACTGTATAATGTACAGTTTCAGCTGCTTATGTATATGAATGAAAATTAAGCTGTCTGATATTAGAAACGGGATCGACAAATTATTAAACTTGTCAAGAGGTACAGTGCTAACATGAGTGGAGTTTGGGCCTGTTAAGCATAAAGATCACTGGCCTCTGTGGCCAAGTGGTAGCGTCTCGGTCTTTCATCCGAAGATCCTGGGTTCGAATATCAGTCAGGCATAGCGTTTTTCAAACATGCTACAATTCATTCATCTCATCCTCTAAAGATATACCTTAATGGTGGTTCCGGAGGTTAAAAAAAAAAAAAAAAAAAAAAAACACATAAAGATCACTGCAAGAAGGGATATCCATTGAGGTGAAAGGTCCTATCGGCTACAAAGCTTGGTGAACTTGTAAATGTTTGGGGTTTCTTCAGGGTACAGGATAAGCTGTGACCACACTTGGACTTGAGATCTGGTCTAAAGGAATGAGAGAAAACTAAATGATAACCATCTACACCAAAAATGAATTTCTATACCGTTTACAATTCTTCATTGCATTTTTTTTGTTTTATTTTCTATTTTTACTGGACTACTAATACAGTTGTAGGTCAAAATAAAATTGTTTGCCCTATATTACTTTCCTAGTCCTTATAATATCTATAATATAGGTAAGGCAAAAGAGATACCAGTTTAAGTTACTTTTTCATACGTAACGTATCGGTAAAAGTAAAGAATACACTTCTATAGTGTTATGATATGATGAATTTACAAAGCTGATAAACTCTTCACATTATCAAAAATCATATTATTAAATATCTTTGGAGAGATATGATATGATATGGCTGACATACTATTTTTTATTGCCTTTGTAAAACAAGTTGTATGCGACACCATCTTGAACAGATCTTAGATTTCAAGAACGTATAAAATAATAATATATGAAGTTAATCATCAAAATGTTTAAAGATATTACTGACAAACTTAAAATCCTGGCTTTCACCCTAAAACAGAAATAATAGTTATTAATGTTGCTCAGTTGAAAGATGAATTTTTTATTTTTTTGCTTGATATCGCCACGTAAGCTTGAACGTGGGGTATGGAAGTGGAATTTTGTAGCACATAAAAAATGCCATGCCTGACTGGATTCGAACCCGGGACTTCCGGATGAAAAGCCGAGAAGTTTCCATTCTGCCATGCAGATTGGAAAATTTGGGTTTCAATAATTTTTGTTATAATTATTTTTTAATTGTTTGTTAATAGATTTTTTGAACAATATTAATAAGAAAAAAGCTGACAAAACAGCTTTTATTGTGTTCTTGTGTTGCATTTTATGATTCGTTGTGTGTCGAACTCATTTTTATATTTCGGGTAGGTAGAGTTCAGTTTCTTTCTTCTTATAAAGTCATTCAGTCTTGTTTGAGTCTTACCAAGATTTGTTTTGTTTGGAGTTTAGGTTAGTTAGTAGGACGCCGATGGGAATGTCGCTTGTGGCATTCATATCGGTGACATCCTTGCTGAGGCTTGACTGAAAGATGGCATTGCCGAGAAGCTGAAGATGAAATCGATGTAAAGCTCGTAAGGGGTGGCGTGGCGATCGAAATTGTCACATGGAGAGTGTCTTCCTCTATGGGGTCAGTATGACAACACAGTTGTAGGACTTTACTATCTAGGACTAGACAACGTCTTGATAACCCATTACTGTGGAGTTGTTTCTGATGCACGGCTTACACACATGTACACACAACTTAACTTAAAATATTTGTCATTTTATTTAATTATAATTTTTTTCCGTTGATTTAATTTAATGATTGTAACTAAAGCGCGCGCGTATACCGTATTTAATTCGCGCAGATATGGCGGTACTATCGGCCAAAGTCAGTACCAACTAAAATAATGTAATTTCACAACTTGCATAAAACAAATCTCGCTTGTACGGTCGGCGGCTGGTGTAGTCGTGAGGGTTAATGCACCACGTACCAAATCAACCGGGCAATCAAGTTCGAGACCCAGCCAGACCGACAGATGTTTTGACACTAATTATTATTAATTTATTTAATTTTACCGCTTACCTCTGACGTCGCAACATAACAGACGGCTACAACAGCATTTTTTGGGGTGAGGTTGCGATTTTGCCAAATTTCTTTTTACAAACCTTGATATTTTTTAATCGTTAACAAATGTGCGTAAGAAAAATATGATCTAATTACCTGATGATCATAATTAAGATTAATTTTGAGATACTGAAGGTAATCTTGATCTACAGCCTCACCCCTTTGACTTTTAAGTTGAAAATTTAATATATAAAACTAATTTGACCAAATTTGGTCAAAATCGGTCCAGTAGTTCTGGAAATATAAGATGATTTAGAGGTCAGCACCAAACGCACACACATACATGAACATTAACATCTGGAAAAATCCCATCCGGTTCTTTGATATGCCCGCATATGCCCAAATTGAATCGATTGCAATACTTTCCCTTTTAGAGATATAATTCTGCCTTAGCGCTAACTAGACAGAAAAGTATAGAACCTGAAGCAAATGAAAGTGAACAAATTTATTCAATGTTCTAGCCTTGTAATACAAGAATGCAAAGAAAAAATGCTAAATATTACTCAATCATTGTAGATGCAACACCAGATTCGTTACATGTGGAAATGATAGTTTTTATTTTACGATACCTCAGCTCCGACGGGGAGTCTTAATCTTTAAGACTTTGAAGGTTGGTGTTCTAACGGCCCTAGCCTCTGGAGCTTTTCTTTCCTCTACACGTAAAGCTGCAGAACTCTTCATACTACACACATAAACTACACCAAGAACAGTACACAAATTACAACATAAACTCTTACAACTACACAACAGTATTATTTTTTCTTACATCGGTGATGTTACGACACCTTACGAAACGACTTACGAAACAGTAACTCAAGATGGAAACTATCGTGCCGATGAGTGTATGGCTTTACGTAATAAGTCTCGAATGATGTCCTTGGGCATCGGGCGAATTCAGTTGTATTTAGCTGTACTGAACTCCAGTACGTGTGCGCTCAGTTGGAATGGTCAGTTAGATAGCCGGTAGTCGTGGGAACTGTATATCTGTCCCAAAAAATTCTTATTCAGTGTTTTTGGTTCACTAGAAAAAAACCATTAAAACACGGGGGTTTGGAGACTACGCCCCGATCTTGCCGGCCGAAGATAAATCCAGCTGATAGGGATACGAGAAACGTTGCCGAATGTGTTAAATAATCCTGCATAAAGTTTCTTATGATTAGGTACAATGAGGAAGGTTTGCTAAGGTTTCTTCCTTTCTTATTAATAAATTCATTGTAACATCCTTCGGGTGTGTGAGATTGATAAAGAAACTTCAAAGTGGCGCCCTGCTAATTGAACTTTTTAGTGAAGAACAGTGTCGGAAACTACTATCGGTTAAGTATGTAGGATCAGACAGTGGGGAGCCTCCATGCTGTTCGGAGCATCCCGACCGAGGCCTGGCTGATGACTGAGGTATATAATCAGTACGAAGGTCAATAAGACGACTCCCGGTAAAGCCCCTCAGGGCTAGGAACGGGAGGGGTGGTGTGGCGACCGGAATCGTCACTTGGTGGGTGTCTTCCCCTACGGGGGTTGGGATGTTCTAGTGGTTAACCTTTTATCGCAAATCAGCTGATTTCGAAATCGAGAGTTCTAAGGTTCAAATACTATTAAAGTCAGTTACCTTTATACGGGTTTGAATACTCGATCGTGGATACCGGTGATCTTTGGATGTTGGGTTTTCAATTAACCACCATTTCAAGAATGGTAAACCTGAGATTCCATCCAACTGTTCTTGACTGAATAAAGGCTGGTCTGTTTGTGTGTAGACCTTATATACCGAACCCCAGGTACTGCATCCAATGTTAGGATTTTGGTCACACCAAAATTGGTTGTCAAAAGAAACAAATTTTTAGATATTGCAGTCATATGGGACATGAAGATAGCACATGCTCTGAAGAAGAAACGTGTATAAACTGCAAAGGTCTACATTCAGCAAGGTCTTGGTTTACAAGGTCTACTCGGTTTACAAGGAAGAGAAGGCAATCTTGAAGATCTATACTGAGCAGAAAGTATCCTTCCCTGTGGCTCATCAGGAATACAAAGAATCCCTCAGTACAAGAATTTTGTACAACTTAGTGTTAGTTTTATGCAAGCTATCTCAAAAAGTAAAGGAATGCAAATTGTGTAAAGAACTGACTAAATTGGTAGAAGCTTTGTCAGAACAAGTGAAATCCCTCAAGGCTGCATTGAGCACTGGTAAGAAGGTCTGCTAGAAAGACCAAAAGTGTTTATTGATGGAAAGGCCGACAATGGTATACCTAATACCACTTTAATTGATACACTATGAAATAAAACTCTTGCTGCACCAAGAATGCAGCAAGCTGCTGAGATCCCATTGAAGGGATCTTTAAAAAATCATCACCTGGTGCAGTATCTTCAGCCTCCCAGGTTTCTAAATCCCCACCACCAACTCAAGATACCATCGAGGATATGATGGCAGATCCAGTGCCCGAAGAAACAAAATACTAGCTATATTTACCACAAGTAGTTGAAGGTATATATATATATATATACATGCACATCTTACGAGTTCAATTTATTATGGAGTTTGAATTTTGTAATAACTAACAACCATTGAAAAACAAAATCTAGTTTATTTAAATAGAATGAAATATAATTTGAAGAGAATTAATTTTAAAAGTTCTAATGTAAATCTGATATACTAATATACTTAAACAATTTTTTGTACTGATTATTAAAAATCAATATTAGAAAATACTTATTAACACAATTTACTTTTAATAATAATTTAACATGGCTGTTGAATCTTTCATACTGCCACTATTCTTCTGGATTTTTAACAAATCGGACCCATCATTGATTGGACTGAAAATAAAAAAAACAAGCTCATTAGGTTATAAGTACTTAATTTATAACAAATTAATTTTTAGATGTTTTCCTACTTCAGAAGAAGAAGATGGTAAGTTGAGCTGTCAACATTTTTTACATTTTTCTTAAAAAAAATTGCTTCTTTTCAAATACTCTTTCAAGCAGTGAAATTATGATATCAAATATTTTCATGAAATTTTGTTTCTTTTTATAAAATATTATACAGACAACACTGGAATATGAATATAAAGTTACCAAAAGTGTGTCAAAATTGCAATGATATTTATAACTTACAGCTAGAAATTTGTGGCATTGTTCTTATCTTTTAAATCTTCTTTAAGAAAGTTCAAATCTGTATATAAGCACATGACAAATTTGTGATTGTGGTGCAAAATCACTTGCTGTAAAAATGGCATCTTAACAGAATCCAATTTAAGCTTCAATGCAAACTAACTTTATTTTTAGAAATTGAGTAAATAAAGTGTGGAAATATACTCTAATCTGTTTCATACTCTAATAGAGCTCATACTCTAATCTAAAAAAAATTAAAAGCAGAGAGGGAGGATGCGTGTTAGTGATTAGAGTGTACCAAGAATCCAGATGATGTAAGGGAATGGAGGCAAAAAGCAGCCATTATAAGAAAAAAAGTGTTATATATTGAGAGAGATTGTTTTTTTTTTTAACTTTTTAAGTAATATTTCTTATAAAAAACAGTCCAGTAAGGTGTACAGATTTATTAAAGGGATGGATAATTGACAGGCTCATAGGCAGCTTCTTAAGTCAGGTCAGAAAACATACAATGAGGATTTTGACTTAGCAAATGCTATTAATAAATATTTGCAACTTCTTTCCCAAAAACTAAAGATACTGAAATAAAAGTAATTTAAAGGCAAGTGAGATCTTCATCAAGTGATGTAGATCTCAGTCAATAGACATTGTATTCAATTTCACAATGAATAAATTAGAGTGGGCCTTGACTACCATAAAAAAACAGGAAAAATGCTGGCTGTGACAAAATAACCACAGAATTTTTAATGCATCTTGTCTCTGTTGCCCGAGGGATGATAATCTGCCTTTTCAATCAAATCTTTAATGAAGGAATACGAGCTTCTGGAGAAAGTCAATTATTATACCCATTCTAAAACCTACAAAATCTGCAGATTCTCTGTCACATTATCGTCCAAATTCACTGATTAGTATAATGGCTAAATTTATGGAATGAATGATTAACAACAGGCTTACTTACTTCTTAGAATGCAGTTACATCATCTGCAAGCAAGCTTGTTTTTGTAAGCATTGCTCTACCACTCCGTAACTGCTCCATCTTAGTAAGAGGTTAATGATGCAATGGACAAAAGGAAACTGTAGTGGCAGTGTTTATTGATTTTAAAAGTACTTATGAATCTGTATTGGGGTTCAAGCTATTGGACAAGTTATGTTTGCTGGGGGTTAAGGGGAAGATGTAGTGCTGGATATATCATTTTATTAGTCGGTGTTTTTGTGCTACCATGGTCAATGAAATTACTTCAAGATGCAGACAGCTTAGAGTTTGAGTACCAAAGGAGCTATGTTATGTCTGATACTGTTCAATATAATGATAAAAAACTTGCCACAATGATTTAAAAACATAGAGATATAAAAACAACATTGTGTGCAGTTAACCTACTCATATGGGCTTCCTTGCCAAAAGCAAAGATGAATAAAGCAATTGGAAGCATTATACAAATGGGCTGATAAAAATCTTATGACTTTGAGTATACAAAAAACATTTTATCGTATCATTTACTGGCTCACTCTGTGTCAGAAATCACTGTAAAATATGGAATTATAGTCATCAAAGTAATTAATAACCCCAATTTTTTTTTTTTTATCCTCTGTAACCACTGTAACCACTAAGTTATATCTTCAGAGGATGAGATGAATGAATTGTAGTATGTGTGAAAAATGCCATGCCTGACCAGGATTCAAACCTGGGACCACCAAATGAAAGGCTCAGATAAGACTCATGCCATGGAGGCCGGCAAGATAATCTCAAATGCTTGCATATGTACCTCGTGAGGAAAATGACATGGAAGAATCATTGAATGGGTTGCCAGCAATGTAAAGGATAAGCTAAGTATTCTCACACACTTAGCTGGTAAGAAGTCAGGTAACTCACTGTCAGTTCTAAATGACACATTTAGGATTTATATAAAACCAATGATCCTATGTGATAGCAAAATCCCTTATAACTGCTGATACATCTGACCTAGAGCTAATTCAGAATGAGACCATGAAACCTATTACAGGAGCTGTGAAACATTTTCTATTCCAGCTCTTTTAGTCATATTAAAAATGCTCTTATACGTTTTGAGGTGCAGCAACTGGCTGTATTACATTGTGAAAAACTTATTTGATTACCCGTTATCAGTTTCTGGTGAAGTTATTGGATAGAAAATTGTCACTTGAACATACAAAAAGGTTTCTTACAGTATGTCACAGATTTAAGAGAAAGGTTGTGCCCACCAGCACAAGCATGATCTCTTTTTCCCCCATTGTGCCCTCTAAACTGCATTATGTGCCTGTTACATTTGAAGTACAGAAGCTGGAGGTCAGGAAACAAGACCTTAACCCCATTATCTGGCAAAAGATTCCCATAGAAAATGTGGAAACACTGTACCCCAAAAATGAATGGCTATGGGTGTATACTGACAGCACATGCCCTGACCAGGAAAGTAATACTGGTACCAGAATGTATTGAGCTTTTCTCTTTTTACCATTCGATAGCGAAATGCCATTCAAACTTTTATGGGGGAGGTTGCTGCGATCGACATTGCTCTCCAATAACTTTGTATGAATACACGCCTTTGGTAAGACTATCTTTCTTTGTGACTCAAAAGCTGCTATTCTGGCTACCGCATCTTTCCAACATCCAACCTCTTTAAAGATCTTAGATATACAGACTTCAGTTAGACAACTACAAGTTGCAGAAAACGAGGTGATTTTTTAGTGGAAATTGATCTCATGTGGGTATATATGGAAGTGAACAGGCCGATCTCTTGGCAGAAAAAAGGTACACAAATCTTGCTTCAGCAGCCATCTATATTAGCTTATCATTCGACAAAGCTCTTTATTAACAACAAATTCAGAGATTCTAGTGGACAATACCTCCTGTCATTTAGCGAAAATAAAAAATGTTCTTCACTAATAGAGAATGAAAGCTATTGTACCTGACAGTCCTAGAAGTGAGAATTTTATCACGTTTAGGATAACAGCTGGCAATAACTGTTTTGGTGCCCAACAACCGAACAAATATGTATCGTAGAAAACAGTATTATGATCCAGGAGCATGGATGGAGTGCGTTCCTTATGCGGTCTTGCGTCATAAGTTTAAATTACCCAGTACTGTCTGCCAAATCTTAGGTAAAGATAATAAGAGTTTAGACTGTATGAAATGTTTCAATTTAAAAATTGAATTTATTGATTTGTAAAAATGTTTCAATTTTTACAATTTTTATACTGGTCTTATACATACAATTTGATTTTTTTACTTGTTTTTGTATTTGAAACTGCTTTAAAGTGTCATTTTTTTTGTTAATTTTTATGTTTATGTGTTTGTTTTTATTCTGTTTTCCAAGAAGGGAATAAGGGATTTTCTTAAGTTTTAAATTTTAGTGTTAAGTTTTAATTTAGGTTATTTTATGTTTAAGTCTCTGTCTGTGATATTAGTATTAAAATTCACATTATGTTAGTTTTAAGTTTTAGTTACTAGTTTAATTTTAATCTAGTGTTAGGTTTTAACATTTTAAGTTTTTCTTGTTTACAAGGGTTCTCTAAGGTTCAAATCCTAGTAAAGATAAAAATTTTTATACGGATTTGAATACTAGATCGTGGATACCGGTGTTCTT
>JAAAKQ030155508.1:0-12851 GCA_010016005.3 Zanna intricata | reverse complement strand
TAACCACACTTCTCAGGAGTGGTCGACCTGAGATTGTACAAGACTACACTTCATTCAAATTCATACACATCATCTTCTGAAGTAATACCGTACAGTAATTGCGGAGGCTAAACAGATAAAGAAAGACGTAGGTTAAGAAAGAAGTTTTGAGGCAGAATAATTTTTTGTTTAAAGACACTGACCGGATCGGTAGGCCGGAACGACATTCAGATTTAGTCGATGTGATCGTTACGGGATGTGTAAATTCTGTAGGGAAGACAAAAATCGGAATATGTTTGATGAAATTAATTACGTCGATGTTAAAGATTAGTACGATATAGATAGAAATGGAGGCGATGATTCATTCATATCGAGAAACTGTTGATAATAATTTTAGAACGTCGGGAGTAAAGCAGTGATGATGCATTATAAACATTCCAGTAGTTTTACTCCCAATGTATTATATTTTATTAGTAATATACGCAGGTCGGCCGACAGTCAATGTATTCGATGATTTCAGAGTTATTTATATAGTATATAACGTGAACAATGCATTACATCATTTTATTGTAGGCTTCTTTCTCTTTCTCTCCCACCGTCAGTTTTCTTTTTTCGATTTATTAATCTCTTTTCTCTTTTGAACCCTCCGGACTCTATCTACAGGTGTACGAAAATTAAAAAAAAAACTCCTTCGATTTCGGTCCTGAATTTGGCGTGTTTAATAATATAAAAACTGTGTTTATTCCTATCTCGGTTAAAAAAAATTCCAGAGAAAATGTGAGTTTATATATTATATAAAAGGCCGATAATCACTTGCATTTTCACTTTTAATGATTAGATAGGTAAACGACACTCGTTTATATTACGTTCGATAAAGACAGAGGACCGACCGGATTCGAATAAACCTCATATTGAAAGTTATCATTTTGTTTACCCGATTTCATATTTCTTTATTAAAATTTCATTTTTTTGAATTTCGTTATAAGAATTTAGTACTTAAATTATTTCACTATTTCAGTTTATTATTATTCCGGTATAAAATGAAACTGAAGTTGAAATTTGAATGATTTAAATGAAGTTTGAATTCGGTTAAACTAATAGGGGAAAAAGAGATAACCGATCTGTTTACACCTACTAACCTATTTACTTTAATTCTCACTATTATAAAAAGAGACACGCGACGTCTTCTTCGTTTGTTCTTGGTAAACCGCGAAACTGCTGAACTGATGGTGAAATTTAACAGTAGCTTTCTTACCGCACCCGAATGTTTTCCGCAATTCAAACCTCATCGACTCACTATTTAAATCATATATAAATAAGCTAGCTTTTGTTTTGTTAAATTTAATATCGTTGTCTTTATCGGTTATCATCGCCTATATCGGTCGTTGTCTATGTCGATATCGACTTCTTCAGCGAGTTATTATGCGATTTCTTAAATTTAATGTCAACGTCTATAAATATTAATTTATATTTTTATTGTAATATACGTAAAACCATACTATCTTGATATTAACTTTAAAGGAGATGAGAGGAATATTTACAGATCTAACAAAGTTTTAATGGTTTGAGGAATATTGAATTTCGATATCGACATCGAATTCTTAGAAAGTTACAACACATTTTACTAAATTAAATGTCATTTTCTAATCTGCGGGCTACCCGCGAGAAACATCCTCACGCGAGTAAAGTAGCACTTTGTATCCTAAAGTAAGAAATTCCATTGAAGTAAGACGTGCAATAGTCGACGTAGATTCTGTTTTCAGTTACTTATTAATATTTTCATAATACATAGATCGGCGAGGTCATAGATTGAAAGAACTAATTTTTGGAGCTACTACGATATACGACGACGTGAATCTACGCAAGAGCGTTTTCAAAGATTTGAAGAGCAACGTATACCAGAATACTAAAGATATTCAAGCTGGTGACACGATTAAAATCTATAACCGCTGCTATGCCAAAAAATAGGACGATGAACTCATGGACTTTGCTGTGCCGGTAGCAAAAGTACTTTTTGAACGATTTCAATATCCTCTTGATCCCATTACGGGAACACAGATTTTATTTTATCCAGAAAAGTTGTGAATAGTGATAACTCTTGAGAGCAACAGCCCACACGTAATTACTAAAAAAAAACTTACCAATTTTTTAAGTTCTGTACGCATATAATGCGCGGGGCGAAGCCGCGACAGAGGTAAAATTAATTTTAATTCGAAAGAATAACCGCGATTTCATTTCATTACTGACTTTTTTGGTAATAAAAAAATAACACACGCGTAAGCCCGTGCTCGGTATATAACCGAGCACGGTTGTATTCTCATTTCAGGCGTGCATAAATGTCCCATTAACTATCAAATAACTAATTTTATTTTGATGTCTTAGACCGATTTAGACATTTTTGAACGTACGGTTTTCTAATTTTAAGCATTTTTAAAAAAGTTATAGCTGTTTCTCTCGAGAATTGTTATTTAAAAAAAAATTTTAAATCTTAATCTGCGCCTCTCTCGGGTGGTGTTTCGGAATGTTTTTATCGTTAGTCGATTCCGTCGCTTAAATATGCCGTAGACGGGTGAGTTACAATCGAATGACGTAAAATATAATACTAGAGAAATATCCTATGTTCATGCGGTTCATACGCTTTTATCTATTTCTACGAAAGGAAATACTCTGTAAAACACGAAAATATTTCCTGCAAACTGTTAACGATTTTGCGCTCTTCTTTTAATTATGTTCAAGCTAATATATCGACGAATCGAACAGATGCTAGCGACATCGGTTCAAATGGAAATAACCGTACCGGAATTTAAATCCGCTTGGCGTAGCAACCGATTCTTATTGTACAGCGCTTCCTCTGTTTACGAGAACGATCTATTCCGTATAAGTTCGTGTAAGTCGTAGTCGCATTATCAATGGCGCTTTATATCGATATGTTTAAACCGATTGAAAATTTGAAAATCAAGAATATTTACGGCGATCGGCAGGAAAATATTTTCTTCAAATTTTATGTATACTTTCGTTTAAATCGAACATCCGAGCGTTATCTAGTAAAGGGCTCTTTTAAACGATTCCAGTAAGGCGGTTATTGTTTTCTTTCGATTTTAATCGAAGATATTTTATTAATTCTCGTTATCAGACTTTTCAACTCGCTTCTGATCCGATAGAGATATCACCGTTTATATTGTATAAATGCCGTAGATTCCCGGATGTTCGGAGTAACAGGGCCGGTTCGGATAATCTGAATTTTTGTAAGACGCTTATAACTTAATAAGATAAAAGGCGCTTATAGCTTTCAGTTAAAAGCATAATTCGTTAAAAAACAACATACGCTCGACCAGGAATAAGTTTATTATTAAACGCATGTATCTTTAAACTGTTATAAGAGTAACCTGCTGCGCAGTACAATAGAAGTCCCTATGTTTGTATTATAGGCTTTCCTACTTTATATACCGCATTTTTTTTAAATTGTTTTAATTTCGCGCGCATATTTGTAACTGTTGTCATCTTGTTCGTTACGAATTGTTTAATTTAAAATCGTTTTCTTTCACGTTGAAAATCTTAAAAAAAAAATATTTTTTTATCGTTTCGGTTAAACAGAGTTTTCATATGATCGGAGATCTACAGTATACTATTTATCTAATAAAAGAAGGAATTTTGCGGGTGAGCACAAATTCAGGCGTGCATTATGATTTTAACCTTAAAATCTTAAATTTATTTTATCGTTATGGAGGTATTTGCAGAAAAATCTACGATTTACATGAAAAATGTAACAGATATTTTATCTGCGAATTAATATTTATAAAATAACAGTAAATAAAACTCGAAATTAGCAGTAGACAGTCGGCTAATATTGGAGACGAGAAAATTACCTCTTCAGTAAATCGAGTATCAGACGGCTTGGAACATGCATTACATTTGAAACCATAAAATGTCTAATCGAAACCATAAAATGAAGAAAGCTATGTATTACAGAAAACTTCCGGAAAATCGATCGATTGGAGGGGGGGGGGTGATGACACGCATATCTTTAGGTATTGTTATTTTATTAGTAATCATTTCTAAGTACCGATATTTTTAAAAATTTCATCGCTACATTCGGATCGCCAGATTCCACTTTTTTTTGGAAAATAAATTTGACCGTTTTATTACTATTTTTCATTAAAATCACTTATGTAGAAACTATTTCAATCGAAAATATCTCACGATAAGAATTTTTTATGTCTTGTCAGAAATGTCTTTTTATTTTTACATGTAAATTGAAATCTGTATTTATTTGATCGTTTATTCATTTTAAAAGTGTACTAATCAAGATTAAAATGAAAAATCATCGGTTTTTTTAATTTGGTATCTTTAATGGTAAAATTTCCTATAAAATATTTCTGTTGTAATAAATTAATGCGATTTTAAGGTGGCTTTAAAAATAAAGCCTTTTAAGTTATTTGTTTGTAGACGACTGATTTTAGTTTCGTTGTGAAGCTCCTTATTAGGCGAAGACCGATCGAAATCCGTGTTACTAAATTAATACGTCGGTTGTTTCACGTGTGTTGAATTTAACGTTTTTTCATCAGTACAATTACGACTGCGTTTTGTGGGTTAGTCGGTTTAGCGTCATGCGAACAGCTTTCCATCGATACGCTTTATTTATCTCTATTTATTTATTTTTGTCTTTATTAAATATTTTGCGTAATAAAGTCTGTTCTATAGTTTTACGATTAAATAAATAGTCTTATGCATTTACGCTTAAAACTACCAATATATAGCGAAATCGCATAACGAGAACAGTGAAACGATACGTAGTACAGAGCGTTTAAACGGCCTTGGGTTTGTCTGAATCGAGGAGTTTTTTGAGCGCAAGTAACAGGCCTTTCAGCCTACGTAAACGAATCTTTCCCTCAACACTTGTACGCTCTAGAATTTGAGAAGATTAGATGATCTACGAATATTAAAGGAATAAGTATTTAGTAAATATTACTCGCTGCGTAAGACATGTTGAAGATGCTGGCCGTTGTAAACTCTGTCTTTAACTGAACTGAAAATTTACTACTTAATCAGGTCTGAAAATATCTGCAAAGATATTTTCATATAAATAGAAAGCGAGTCAAAAATACATTTTAAAAATAGTCGATTTAAACTGGAGAGCGACACTTCGTATCAGTACTATATACTGTTTGAACTTATATCGTTCAGAAGCGATTGATCGGGCCCGCTCTACCGGATAGTAACTTTAGCCGTTATTCTTATTTTGCAACCACCGAAGTAAAAAGAAGAAAAAACAATTCGGGGCAAGCCCGCGTTTAAGTTTAATTTTTATGTAACTTAGTTTAATTTGTAGGTGCAAGTTTTGCCGAGATATGTGGAGTTCTTCTAACATCTGTCTTATTAAAGTGGTTTGAGCTTTAATTATTAGCGCCTAAATCATGATAAATTTTTCTAAACCGCCTATCAAAATAACGAAAACTTTTACACGCGGAAATCGTAATTTCTTTTCTGTTAATAAAGTGTCTTTAGTGTCGATGTTTGCGGTGTTTTTTTTAGTTCGAGTTCCAGGTTCGAATTTCGGTCGAGTATCGATGGCATTTTTCACGCGCTACAAATTTTCATATATTTCTGTAGTAGGTCGGTATCAGAAAGATAATCGGCCTTTTAAATCCCGCCCGACCTCAGAAATAACTAATGAAATCGACATCGAAATAAAAAAGGAATGTATTCTTAGCACGAGTAAACGTTTATAAACTTACTTCGGTTACAAGGAAAAAAAAAACGGTCGTGATTCTAATCAACATTAAGATAGATTTGTGGTATAAATTTCGTAAAAATAATGATAAAAGGATTTTATTTATTTACGGTTTCGGCCTTCACGGTTTTTTTTACAGGGGATGTGAAAGCTTACGTCCTTCAAGAATTCGTAGGTCTTAAAAGGAAGATATATATTTAGCGACGAATTTAAAAACGGAAAGCGTTGTGATATCAGAGACGGGTTAATTTTTTATCGTATCAAGGAAATCGCTTGCGCGGTTAAAATTATTTCACGTTAATATTTTTTAAGTACATTTTAGTGTCTTACGAGTTACATCGACGGCTGTCGGCTCTAAGCGTGTACTCCTCTCGTTCTGTATATCCGGTCGAGTTATTCGTTCGCCATATGTCTTTCATTATTTATTATTCATAATTTTCCCATATTAGTATTTTTTACATTTTAGCTCCGTTTTCGTGTCCGTTTATTTTTTACATCTTTTAGCGATCGGTAACATTTCCGTTCTCGCTGTACTCAAAATGGGTGGAATTTTGTAACCGATCGATCTATTCGGTTATCGACTCAGCTTATTTCGATTACGTTTTAAATTATTTTATATATATCTAATATTATATGTACATATATATATATATAATATTTTATATATATGCATCATAAACGAAATAACCGATCGAAAGTAACAGTTACTTTGGCTAATCGTTAAAAAAAACCTTCGTCGAAGAAGATAAAGAAACTAAACTAAAACATCGTCGTATTCTACTCGACGCTTCTACTGTATTCGAACACAAGAGGAAACGTTCCGTTCTCTGGATCTCCTCGCAATCGCTCTCTGTGCATCCCCGACTCGCCGTATTACTTCGAATTACTGCGTCCGAGTCCAAACTCGATTCATCGCCGATCAAATGGTATACGGCGGCTGATGCGATCTAGGGAGCTCCTCTTCGGGCACGAGACCTATTTCATCCGGTAATGTCTCCTTCCACAACCATTAACGCCTGATCCCAACCTTTGGAGGCCGAACCTCCAGAGGTGCTGTTATCCGGCCAAAGCTATTTCTAGATTTAAACCGAGGATCGATGACCGCACAGTTTTATATAGGGCGGTTAGCGTATCTTTCCGTTTCTCCCCCGTCTTACGCTAGGAAGTACTGCATCGGCCGAATTGTAAATCCTGTATATCGGTGTTAGTTAAAAATGATCGATTACAAAGCGTGCTGTATCGCAGTACATCGACGATCCTAGCTTGTGCAAACGCTTCCCGTTACCGGGATTGTGTACTCTACTGCCGCAAAATACAGAGCCATCGTCGTGACCCGAAGCGCTACTGTTTGTGCTCCCGGCGTTGAACCTGTCTATTTACAAATAAGCATCGCGTATGCGGGAGCGGAAATTAATGAAGAAAACACATCTCTAATATTTCCAAAATAACTGATACGTAATGTACTGTATTAAACTTCGCCTTACTTTTTTTCTAAGTGTAAAGTTTTTTTGGCGCGTTGTGCCAGACTGTTTTGCGATAGACTTTTACATGGAGAAAAAAATAGCCGACTCTTAATCAAAAATCATCACACTAATATATAGGAGAGAAAGACATGAAGCGAGAATTTATACATATATGCATATAATAGCAATACCAATGCATATAATGTTATATATATAGAATGAGAGGTGGGAGAAAAAACAGCAATGATCCGTCGGTGATACCCGAGAACTTCTCTATCTTCCTCACTCCCTCTTTCTCTCATTCTGTATACGTATACGCATATATGTTGATACAACTTCTTTTTCTTCCTCCCGCCCCTTTTCTCTTTTTCTGAATTCTGATACGCATATACGTATACATTAATACAGTATAGAAAGACTGTTGTAGTTATACGGAGCGCATTGCTTTGTAGATATGGTTGTATATACCTATACGTATTGAAGTGTTGTTAAGTTGTTTATATAAAATTAATTTTAAAATAATTGTATAAATTCAGTGTAAAAATAACATAGCAAAAAAATTTTGAAGAATAAAGAAAAAAGTAGTAAGTTTATTAAAAATATTAATTTAAAAAATGTATATGTGCACACACACACACACATACACACACATATATTTATATATATTTATGTATGTATATATAATTATAAGAGTATGTATTTATAAAATTTTTATTTATTGTTTAAATCATAAACATAAAGTATATGGATGTATGTGTATACAAAATGTATATTATACATAAATGTAATTACGGTATACGTATAATTATAAAATAAAGTCACGTGTACATATACATTCGAATATATAGTACATAATAATACAGAGGTAATATTCTCTTCCTCAGTTAAAGCTCTCTTCCTTTCTACGTCTCAATCTTTATCTCTTTCTCCATTTTTTTTCAACATTCAAACACTTTACATTATTGCCCGCGTAATTAAAAAATATATATATATCCATTTAATACGTAAGGAAATTTGTAGTACTGTATAAATTTATACAAGGACCTTCCCATAGTCCAGTGTTCCATGCTTCCGTTGCAAGGCTCTGAAGCCTCTTCCGCAGGCGGGAGATTGACGACTGTTGGAAATTTGGATCCGGTGCATTGTGATCATCGTTTCGCTCCGGTACTGGCCCGGCGCGAAACCGCATCCCAAATACCCCGGCTTCCCGACGTGTTCGCAAACTCCACATAGCTGCCCGAACTTTCACCACTAAATCGATTGGGAGAGCCTTCCCAGTACGGTAGTAGCCTCGTAAGAGGTTTTAAAAATACTTTAAAATTAGGCTCTCCGCTGGGTACTCCTTAAATTTTGAATAAGTACTCTATTTCTGTTGAACCTATGTGCCCAGATGGGCGCCGCGTAAGTGATCATGCTTTCAAAGACACCTCGGTACACCATTTACATTTTACGACCTGACAGCCCATAATCCTTCCAAGCAATCCTCCTAAACTTGTGCACCACATAGACAGCGTCCTATGGAAAACAAAAAAGAGGAAAGGAAAAGGAGACAGTCATCGGCGAATGCCTTTTCTGGGAAATCCGTCAAAAACCAGGTTTCACAGCAGGGGACCGAGAACGGAACTCTGCGGGCTTCCCCTGGTTACGGATTTTTCCACAACTAGACGTGCATCTTTAAACAGAGCCATACGGTTGGACAAATAGTCCCGCACAACGGACTGTAGGGCTTCGGGAACACTGCGGCTTTCCAACTCGTAGAGAAGAGAACTCCAACATAAGGAAGGAAATGCTGCCTCTATGTCAATAAAAATAGCCGAAACATATTTACAGTCTGTGCTTTCCACCTCCGCAAGAGCATTTAAGATGCAATCCACAGTGCCAACCCCTTTAGTGAAGCCATATTGGTTTCGATTTTGGAAGAGTTCATATCGATGTTTTTCTAGCGCCGTTCCATAACCAGCCTTTCCAGCAATTTACCAATAACTGGCAAGAGGCCGATGGATCGATAGCTGCTGATCTCACACGTATCCTTTCCTTGTTTTAATACCACTCGCATTAGAGCCACATTCCAACAAGTCGGAAAGCAACCGAAGCTAAGGCACCCCTAGAACAGCCTGCCCAGCGGCTCTCTGACAGGCAAAAGATGGTAAAAAATATCTGCGTCAAGTTGGTCAATACCCGGTGCCTTTCTTAGAGCCATTCGAGAAACCACTCTGTCTATATCAACGTATGGCAGGGAAGGATGTCTCACCTGCCCTGATGCCGACCTCAGCTTCACCCTCCGGCGCATCTGGAAACAGAGTATACAGGGACGCCTGGTAGGTCGCCACAGATATTAAGTGTGGTTTCGACTCTGGACAGCACGTGCAATGGCTTTGGCTGGTAACATGATTTTACGAGCTGCTAGGAGTTGCGCAGCAAATCGCGCATGGAGTCTTGCCATGACTTTATCCTTGATAGCATGAACGTATTCGTTCCTGACGCGCCGGTAGATCCGCAGGTACTCAGCGCGCACGTCATCGACGATAATCTCCGTTAGGTGGCGACTTTGATACCTCCTCCTCGCGGCTCTTACTCTTGCGCGCAGCACGCTAAGGGCAGAGAACCACCACTTTTTCCCGAGTTTCCGCTTGCGACTAACAGATTGTCCCTCGGAAGGGAGATCATGACGGCTCCAGGCACTCTCATATCAGTGAACTGGTCACTGCACAGAGGTCCGTCCATTAGCCTAGGCCGCCGTAGGACCCTGTCGCAACCAGTCTTGATGACCCGGCCGAAATCTGCCTCTGCCTCTGTAAGCAATATCATAGGTTATAAGCCCATGATCACTCACACTGGCCTCGGACCAGACAGTCCAACTACTTGTAAATCTAAGCAAATCGCCCGTCACCAAGGTGACGTCGATGTAACTTTCTCCCAGTTCGCAAGAGTTAGTTGGCGGTTGTTCTGCGTCGGATCAAGTGGAGGTTCCTGGTTTCTGCGAACTATTCGAGACCAACGGCTCTGGGGTCAGAGAGTCGTGATCCCCAGGTAGAAGATTTGGCGTTAGCGTCCAGAGCAACCAGCACTCTGGTGCCCGGGAGACTGTCCAGAATCATTTCCAACTTCGCCTGCTAGTCAACAATACTCCATCCAAGCTGGAAATATTCCGACACTAGTACGACATCGAGCTTACCCCTCGTGATTTGCACAACAGTGAACCGCTCATCGGACAAATGGGGCGTCCAGAAGACACCCAACGAGTCAGAGCCGACTATATTCGCAGAGAGGGGCCGTCCTTCACGAGAATGAATTACATTCACCCCGCGAAAGCCGGGTGATAAGGTAAGCTACCTTATCTCCAACCGCGTACGGCTTCTGGGCCAAGAGGATCTCGAGGTTGTACTTCTCAAGGATCCTCATGGCTTCACTGGTGGCCGCCCGGGAATGATGTAGGTTTAACTGCCCCAGGCGCAAGCGTTCAACATGGTGGCATTTTTCCTGAAAAGCTTCCCCCAATTCAGATGTCACCATATTCCGTGTTCTTTACAGCTTTCGCCCGAGGAATCTCATGCAATCTGCACTGCTTGCCACCTACCCGGTGGCAAGCAAGATTTTCCCTGAAGAAATCCTCGACAGCCACATAAAACGCTGGATTTTGGCTATGCAGTGTCTTGAGGATTTCGGGCTCCTTTATCCTTTTCGCCCTTGGCATATAATACACCAATATCTGAGGCCTCCGCTCGGCCAGCAATTTAGCTTTCAGTCCATTCTTTTCCAAGAAGTCGGCCTCCCGCAGCCGCTTCACCTGCTGCTCGCTAACTACTTCCAAAATGTTACCATGGTCCCTTGCTTTCGTGATCCGGGAGATTTGGAACTTTCTCTCCGCGGATCCAGCACTTTTTGTAGAGTTAGCTTCGTCGAAGCCGACGAAGCCCCCTGACTAGGTTTAACTGGAACCACCTTTACAGTGGCCCAGGAGCGGCAGTTACAGATGCGAAAGAGCTGTAATTTTCACTTTTAACCCTCTCCTCCACCCGTTTAATTGACATATGGAGTTCGCCCCTACCCTCACCCTTCACCGGTGTGAAGCCCCTGACTCCCTCCACAACCTGGTCGACCTTGCCCGAAAGTCGTCCACGACTGAATCCAGGACTAGAGGTTGGCGCCTTGGAGTCCCTCACATTTTAGTGCCAGACCTGCGACCATCAAGCTACATTCACTTAAAAAGGAGTCGACCAACTGCCGAAACTCCAGTGACACCCTCGACTCCTTTTTTGAGGAGACTTTGGTCCATTCCGACCTCATCTCCATGATCAGCCCTTAACACTTGTACCCGGAGTTTACCTTTTTCGCAGAAGGCTTCCTCCCGAGGACTTCCTGCTCAAGGACGACCACCGCACCGCTGCCTCCTGCATATCACGACTTCGCGAGGAGTCGTCTTTCGAGCTTGGCTCGCCCACCTCAGCCGCGGACTCATTGTGCGGATCCAACTACAGTCTTCTCCGCCCAACTCATGACAGGCTTCGGCCAGGTTTTTTATTGCAATCCGCCGGTACAGAAGAGGGTAGGGACTCCCTCCTCGTGGAGGACTCCGCGACCTCCTTTACGGAGGACCATGGCTTCGGCGGAGACCTGCTGATTGACCTTCTCGGCTGGAAGGTCACCGGCAACTAGGTCCTTGGCTATGCCAACAAAGTCCTCTGGGCAATCTTCCCCGGATTGCTGCTCCATAGCATCTTAAAACTCGGGAGTTAAAAACAATAAATTTAAATTCAATAATACTATACGCCATACAGAAGATAAAAAAGAATGCCATATTTATATAAATACGTATAATCAGAAATTTTAGAAGATAATGATAAAACAAACATAACAGAAATAGAATAATAATATAATGTAATAATACATTTAAAAAAAAAATGATAATTCATTATTAAAATGTAAATGTTTTCTAACATTTATTTAATAAAGGAAACCAATTTAATTTTTATTATCAAATTATTTAATTAACCATTACACTATATTATAAGTAGATTTCTTTAGTAGTCTATTCCTTTTAAATGAATAATCACATACATTAGAATCAGCACTGGAATCAAATATAATTATTAACCGATCATCAACGATGATCGGTACTCGTTGTTTTCACTTCTGTTGGCCAGTCTCACGATTACTACTTTTTTTTTTAGCTCGGGACGTTTATCGGGGTGTGCAATTAATCGTCAGATAATTAGATTGTGCGCGACAGAAGATGTAGTTTTCTACGTCGCTGATATTGGAACTATCGATCGCTGTTCAAAGTTGTAAATAAAGCCTAGAAAAAAGTCTTTTAATACAGCCGATTCTGATTTCTTTTTTTTATTAATTGTGAGGTTTTCCTCTGTTTTCTACGCGTTCCTGATCTTGAAAATATATGAAGATCGATAACAGATTGAAACCGACAGAATAATCGGTAATTCAGTCTTACTTTAATTTAAGTCGACCTCATTTCAAACGAGTTCAAAGTGCGATCGCTTCGGGCGATTATCAGTGCAGAAGTGAAATAAAACGACACGGTATAACGGTCCTGTCCAAAATGTTAAAACAACCCCGTTCTGAGACGGTCCATCTCGCTTGTTACAGGCCATCAAGACTGGTTGCGACAGGGTTCTACGGCGGCCTCGGCCAATGGACGGACCCGTACGTGGTAGCCAGTC
>JAAAKQ030155486.1:2459-12851 GCA_010016005.3 Zanna intricata | reverse complement strand
GTCAGGCATGGCATTTTTCACATACGCTATAATTCATTCATCTCATCCTCTGAAGATATACCTTAACGGTGGTTCCACAGGTTAAACAAACAAAAAAAAAAAAAAATCATTTAGTTCAGTCTATAAATAATAGTCTAGTGGCAAACCCCTACATGATAATGTACAGAATGTTTTGAAAATGATGTCCATCCACTTCTATGCACTTGTCAGTATGATTAACCATGTTCCTGGCTACTCTTGTATCCTGACTATTTTCTGCAGGGTGTGTGAATTGCTCCTATAAATAATTTCTTTTAAGTATTCTTACAGAAAGAAGTCTGAACTAGTCAGATCAGGAGATCATAGTGTCCACATTCCTTTAGAAATGATTCTTCCTCTGAAAAAGTCCTGTAATATTTCCATAGTAGAGCTAGTTGTATGGTGACAAGTGGTGCTATCCTGTTGCAACCAGCAGTCATGTTTGTCCTCTTGCAGTTACGATATGAACTGTTTGATAATTTGTTGGTAGATAGCAGCGTCCACAATTTTTTTTTTCAAAAACAAGGGTCCTATTATTCATTACCATTGAAACCACACACCATATGCCTATTCTTTGTGGGTGTAGGGGAGATTGAAAGAAAATGTGTTGGTTTTCAGTATTTCAGTTGGTAGTTCTGATTATTAACATAACCACCAAGGTTAAACCACACTTCATCTGTTAAAAACACTTGATCTAAAATGCCAAGCTTGCTCTAATGAAGTTCTTGAACTATTTATAATAGTGAACTATTTTAGCTTAATCAGCATTAGTTGGTTCATGGAAAATCTGCATTCAATACAGATAACTTTTCAGCATTCTCCTGATTGCAGTGTAGGCAGAACCTAATGAAAGTTCTTTTCCTGGCTTAGTCTGCAAAAATTTATGAGATCTTGTAACTATTGCTTTAATATTCTGTGTGATCTATATTGTTAAAACTGATCTATGTTGTTTCTGATCCAACACCAAACTTGTTCACAAAATTTTTTAACTAACTTCTGAATAACACTTTTCAGTGGTGCTTGTTTTTCAGATTTACCCCCTGAACTTTTGCCGACACCAACATGTGGTTTAATCTCTAAATAAGTTTCCATCATGAATACACATTCTTCAACAGTTGACCACATTTTAACAAACAACACATGATTACACAATCTTTTTCAAAAGCCATTGTTTGATACAGACTGGTAATGCTCAAATGTGCTGGCAATAAACAGTTCTAGTAGTACAAACATCTTCCACATTATTTTACCCATCTCACACCAGTATACACATTTTAACAGAAATCTATATTTAGTATATGTTAAATCTATACTAAAATTTAGTATATGTTAATCTATATATCTATGTTTAGTATAAACTTTTGAATGATTGTCTCTTAAAATTAGAACATCATGACTGTGGTATATTAATATGAAAAAAATTGAAGTTGATCAATTATTGTTTGAAAACCTAGAAAACAAGTGCTAATATGGATTTACAATGTATTTTAGGAATTATTTCATTTTAGATTATTTTTATCTTAAATCAATTGCAATTTGAAAGCTATTGTTTTGTGTTAAATGCTTTGGTATATAAAACTAATATATTGTGAAATTATTAGATACTTAAGTAATTTTTGTTTTTTATCTTTTTTTTTAACTATGTTGGTGTAGTCTTTGCTATTAAACTAAATTGTTCGATATTTAATTCTACTTTATTTACTTTTTTCCAAAATTTGAGTTAAGTAGTAATTTTTACAAGTATCAGATAAAAATTAAAAAAGATATTTATTGTTGTATAATGGGAATGGTTGCCATAAAAGATCATTTTCTGTATATGTAATGAGGTATTTAGAAACTTCTGTGGTAGGTTGGAAAAAGGATGCTACTTAAATTTGGTCATTGTTTTTGGATTTCAAAAATATTGGAAGTAATGCAACAATAATATTTCAATACTTAATACTTGGGAACAAGCACTGGAAGTTCAGTCTAGGTTATTTACACCAAATGACTTTCCCCAGACACCTCAAATATTACAATAGAACTTTTGAATTGACAGACTGATCACTAGGAATAAATTTATTATGCAAAACCCTGTAAATGTCAAAGAAAACAATGAGCATGTTCTGTTTGTTATTTGTCTTCTACTGATCTTCTGTCCCTCTTGAAATGCGTAGAACACACACTTCACAAGTTTTGGGAAGAACTCCCAAAACTCCTTGCTCTGCTTTTTATTTCATTTTCATCGGTATGCTGAATAATTTCAAAAGTGTAATAAATTCCTGAGTTTGATGTGTGATTTGAAGTTACAGCTCTGCTTAAATTGATGTCCAGAGTCAAATTGCAGGTATGCCTATGATCACAAAAAAAGTTTGTTATACAGATCCTAATTTATATCCCAATTCTGCGTACTAGATGAAATTGTAGAATTTCAGCCTTTCATTCAGAAGGTTCGATCCCTGTCAGACTAGCATTTTTTGTATTCTACAGAAAAACTTTTTATATTCTAAAAAAATTCCATAGAGTAAATCATGAGTTTTTTTTTGATTTTATTTTTTCATGTATCTACTATGAAAATACAATTAAAATCTTTACTCTGAAAATGTAATTGTGCTTTTTCTTGTACCTGTTTTATGATTGCTATTTGTTCTTTTTTTTTATGATTCTTCACAAAATTTTTTTGTTTTGTTATAACCCATCTTCTTTTGTCTTAATGACCTATCTGATTATGATTACTACTGAACTATTTTTAAAGATTATTTACCATTAGAGTGATGCTTCAATTTATAGAAATAACATTTCTGAAATAAAAAAAAAAAACCAATTAATCAAATATTTAGTTCAAATACTGTATAACAAATCATTGACTGTTTTACACATTGTTAAAAAATTAGTTCATTGCAATAATTAATTTAACTAGATATAATGATGTGAGTTGCAGCAGCGTTATCTTTGCAGTTACCTATAAGTTATCTTTATTGGTTAGAGTGTTTCCAGCATGTGAGATTGAATTCCGACTTAATGGATTAATTCTCAGACTAAAAGGTTTTTGTTGGAAAAAATCGTTTTTTTTTAAACACAGTATGTAAATGTATATTTTTTGTTTTTCAGGTAACTACAGATGAGATATCGGAAAAGAAAACGCAGGCTGCTTTATTATTTGTTGCTCTTAAAAAATTGAACCGTCTTGAAAAGTTTAGAACAAAACATTTGCGTGATGGCTTACATAAAGTTAAACAACAAGTTGATAGTCAGCATCTACATCTACAAAATCTGCTTTATGAGGTCCTTCATCTGAAAAAAGAAGTTACTAAGTGCTTACAGTTTAAGTAAGTATTTTGATAACTGACATTCTTTTTAACAAAATAATATTTCATATAAAGTATATTAAAGAGTAGTGTTAATTTTGTTTTTGTAAAAACTTAATTAATAATTAAGTGATTTGTACGATAGCAGAAATGTTTAGGATCAGGAATACAAGATCTATATATCAGCAGGTTTATACAGTGGGCGACTCATGCAAGATCAACGTCTATGCCATGTTATCAGTATTGTAATCAAATCAGTTTTGTGAGTTATTAAGAACTGCTAATCTGTTGTGTAATGGAAATATAGTCACTACAAAGAGCAATTATACCATGTTCCTTACTATTATTCATGTATGGTGGATAATCACTTTGCGAAGAGTGCAATCATCTTCAATTATGCGACTGCAAGTCAGACTCTGATGACTATTAAGGTAGTTTACGGTTTGTTTCTCTCTCCACAAAAACTCTAACCTTAATCCTAACCTGTCTCCACAGATTGGATTACCATCTGAACAGGTTGCCATAACTCACAAAACTAATTGCTAATTGACTTGAGTACTTATAACTTTGCACAGACTTACACCTTGCTTAAGTCACCTTCTGTCCAAACCCGCTTTCCAACATTTAGAGATCTTTTTATTTCCTGATCCTAAGCATATATTTATGTTATGTTATGAAAAAAATAGAAGTTGATCAAGTAGTTGCTTAGAATTACCAATCGTAGTCTTATGTAATCAAGATATATCTTACATTTTAAAAATTCATTACTTGAATAATTGAATGCTTTTGGTAGCTAGTATGCTTGGTTACTTATTTCAGTTTATGAATTTTCTGACTGAGAATGTCAAAATCAATTGCTTATTTAATTCTTGGTTGTTAAAAAATATTTGGTTTTAACGATATAAGTTATAATGCAAATTCTTTTATTTTAATTCATGGTTGGTAAGTTGGTAATATGTAGTTCATTAGTTCATTGAACTACTGACTGATTTTATTAACACATTACACATTATTTAGGTATTTTATATAACATTAAAAGCCTAAGAAAATTGGTATAGCTTATGTTATCTATTATATTGACATCTCTGCATTGCATCAGGTTTTATCTAAACAGAATTATAATATCACAGTTTTAATATTGTTAAAATTCAGTTTGCTTTCTGCGTATTTGGTGCAATAATGTCCTTTTACTGCTTCTTAAATAAAGAACATATGATGATGATAAAAAGGTGGGTAAGCAGTGTTTTTACTCTTACCATTCGTATTATTACTCTTTATTTTTATTCTTTTAAAAAAATATCAGAAATGTTAGAAGTCTAATTTTGTAAGTTTTCACTCTTGATTTTTTTTATAGTATGATTTTTTATAGTACTTTGATTAGGCAAGTAATTTAAATTATATTACTTTACCATTCTTAAATTTTATCTTTATCCCTGTATGATTTTATCAAAGAAAATTATAAGTATATTTTTTGCTACTATTACTACTATTTGTTCTTTCCAGGAGTGGTTTATGAGCTATGTCAGGTTGTCTAAATCGTTACATTTTATGTCTGAAAATGTTATAGAATGTGTATTCTATTTTATTAGTTTAGTATGTTACATTATAACTTTGGGAGACATACAGAAGTGTAAAGTAAATTTCTAAACATTATATGCACTAAATATTAAACATTAAAATGTAACATGTAAATACAAACATTAAAATAACACAAGTAACAGGTGTATTAAGTAAACACAAACATTAAAATATACTAAATATGCAGCAATAGATGCTAACCATTGCAAAAAATCTTGTAATACATTTGTTGTTTGTATAAATTGTAATAGTGTGCTGATAGAAAATTCTAGAGTGGAATTCTAGAACTAGAATTTCTAGTTCTATATGAATAACCTCATTGTAAAAGATACTTATGCTGAAAGCAGTGTTATTAAAGCAGAAATGGTTTATAAATTTTGTAGTTAACTTGCCCATTTTGTATGCAGACATTTGTTAAGTAGTAATTTTTATGTTGCAAACTACTTTATTTATGATGTAAAGTAATTTTTATAAAAATTCTAATAAAGGGTATATTACGGATAACATATCATTTAATCTTACTAATAATTTAATCAATAATACATTTTTTTTTTTTACTGTGTATTCCAATATATGATAACTATAATGGTATGTAAATATATATTTTTTTAGTAATGCCCCACATAAATGATTAAATATTTTGCTGCTGTGGTAGATGCGAATGTTTCTTTTTACTTGAATAATCAGTAGTGTTATCATTGAGTTAAACTGTACTACACCAAATTACAGGGTCATTTATAAAGTGAGAATTGTTCTCTTATATAAAAAATTTTATATATTACAATAATATTTTGTTATTAAATATTAATAATATTATAATAATATAATATTTAAAAAAATATTTTTTTCATTTCTAGAGTTCCTGTTATTTGACATTCAATTATTCATTACACCTTCCCCAAAGACCTTAACAAATTGGTGGATGAATGGTATAAAAAATCAACAAATGGATAACTGAACACGCGTTATTATTCGTAGGGTTAGTGGTTTGTATTACAAGTGCTACAAACGCAAAAAATCAACCAATGCATTTGAAGTTACTATGAATATGGTAACATAAACCTACATATATTATTACATTTTAGAGTTTTTCTTTAAATAATGAAATAATTTTCTGAGAGGATTAATAATGATTTTATAATCATGGTTTCCCCCTTTGTTATTTTAAATTTTGTGTTAATCTCTTCAAACATTATTTTCTTGCTGATGGATTTTTTTTTGCTGATAGTATTTAATTTGTTAATACTGTGTAACATTGAGGTGACTCCAACTGCTGACCTGAGTGGTATGGATTCACAAGCCATTCTTAATTTTTATAATCTTATTAATGATTAAATAAATATTTGAAATAAACTTATTCATTTTTAGGTCAAAAGATGAAGAGATTGATCTTGTTCCTGTTGAAGAATTTTATAAAGAAGCACCAGAAAAGATAACTCGTCCAGTAAGTAATTATTAAAATTAATTATTTATATTGATAATACACTTTTTAATTAATATTTTTAGTTTAAACTAAAAAGATGTAAAGAAGCATTTTGTATAGTTTGTGCAAACTAACAATTACTGTGGAACATAGTAAATGAGGTTATATTTTTCTAAAGGATTCTGTGTTAGTGAATAGATTTGACAAATCATAAGAAGTGCTTTATTACACAAGGAATTTTAAGCAATATCGCTGCTACAGCATCGGCACACATCATGTGTTCATGATTACATTGCACTTTGTACACCTTTCTGACTGTGCAATCAAGCATTTTCAGTTATGTTAATGTCACTTATGTAATTGTTCTATCTCATGTTGTGGTGTGATCTTTATAAGCTTACAAACACCAATTATATCACTGTATAATCAGATTTGATGAAAATCGATTTTTGACTACTTTATGATTTTTAATTCATATTAAAAAAAAAACATGTTAAAAAAAATCCATATTAACAAATTATGTTTTTAATACAATCTATCACTTGTATTACATGGTATTTTCTTTATTTGCTGGGTAAATTATGTAGAAATGCTTCTATTCACAAAATATATAATCACCGATTCAAGAAATATGAAACTTAACAGCAGTGATTCACATGTACATTAATTCTATCTATACATGGATTTGTCTTTCCATTCTTGCATCCAGTCCATTTTTTTTTTTTATACCTCACTCATTTCATGCTTTCTGTATTAATAGTTATTCTCTAAAAATATTGAAATAATTTTCTGAGAGGATTAATGATTTTGTAATCACGGTTTGTTCCCCCTTTTTTGATATAAGTTTTGTTAAATTCTTCAAACATTATGCAATATTTATATTTATTTTTAAAAAAAATTCTCTGAAAGAATAAATGAAGTATTAATTATTACATCAAAACAATTTTTGAGTTATATCTTTTGCAAATAGAAGAATGTAATAATAAATAAGATTACTGATGTAGCAAGTATGCATTACCATTGCCTTGTTACTGAATAGGTACATTTTCAAAAACATGGTACGTTATAAGTAAGCATACTGAATATTGTATTGTGTTATCATGTTTTGAATTATGATATGTTTTGTGGAAAGAATACTTATTATTTATTGTGCTCTGTGTGTTAGTTATGAACATAACTTTCTCCAAGTACATTTTAATATACATTATAATTTTTTCTAGGAAGTTACCAAAGTTGACAGTCATCAATTAAAATTGGCTAGATTAGAATGGGAGTTGAACCAACGTAAACAGCTTGCTGCTCAATGTCATGAATTACAAGCAGAGAAAGAAACTGTTGCTACAGCTATACAGAAAAAGAAAGCACATATAGATGATCTTGCTCCCATGCTAAAAGATATATTGACTGTAAGTTTTTTCTTAATAAAAATTAAGAGTAAATTAACAAAAAAAAAAAAAAGTGGTAGTTAATTAAAGGAGATAAATATTTAGATTAAAAATATTGCCAGTAAGTAAAAAAGAGATTTCTATTTTACTATCAGTAGAAATTTTTTTAAAGTAAAATCTACTTTATTTAATTTTCAAGGGACTAATCCCAGTTGTTATCTTAAACAGGAAAATAGATTAACTGGCAACAAAAATAGAGACGTGAAGAAAATCTGTGCTTGTGAAAATGAATGTGTTATCAAAATATTCTGTCATGTGTTTATGGTTCATCGAGGTTATAGAGAGGTAGCTCACAGAAAATGTTACAGATACAGTTTATATACTGTTAAAATAAATTAATTACTATGTATAAAATAAGTCAATTATAAGTGGAAAAATACAATTCTAATTTTGCTGTAAACATTTTTGTATTAATTTTATTAGTCAAAATTAAAAGTGAGTGTATTACAATACTAGGGTAAATTGAAAAGTTTCTGGCCTGACAAAGAAAACAGGTTTTTTTTTCATTTCTTTTTGCTTTTATTTTTCAAAATAATCTCCACAAAGATTAATACACTTTTCATAACTGTGCTCTAATGCAGTTATACAAACTTCATAATGCAATTCATCTACCTCCTCAAAATAATCCATTTACAGCATCAGTGATTTCCTTATTGCTCAAATTGTTGTCCTCAAACCCATTTTTTTGAGATTAGGAAATAGGTGATAACTGCTGGATGCTACATCTTGCAAAAGGTGATTGGGAAAGTAATTAGACTTCAGTTCATTGATTTTAGCCTTTGTAATGATTGATGAATGTGCCTGGTGTATTATCAAGGTGAAAGAAGTTTTTTATTTTGCTACATGTGGTCGTTTTCTTAATAATTAATTGCAGTGAGTTTACCTTTTCAAGGTAATCAATAAAGATAAATCCTTTGTGTCCCAAAAAGTAATCGCCATAATGTTATTGATTGACAGTTGTTTTTGTCTTTGTGGTTGGTTCACCTGGTCCTGTCCATTGTTTTGATTGTTGTTTACATTCAGGAGTGTTGTGGTGGGCCCAAGTCTCCTCAACAGTTATGAATCAACACAAAAATTCACTGAAGTTCTGCTTGTAGAGTGCTAAATTCTCAGTTTTTTAGTTTTCTGTCACAGTTTATGCTTGAGCATTAGCAAATGTGGCACCCACCCCACACAAAATTTCTTCATGCCCAAATAATTATATAAAATATTACCTAAATTAACATTTGATAATTTAACAGTTTCAGCTATCTCATGCACTTTTAATTTTCAGTCCTCCAGATTGACAGAGAGTTTGAGATTTCTGTTGATTAACAGAAAACTGTTCTCTAGCATGATTATATGAATTTTCTGTCTTTTTGGAATTTTGACCCTCAGTGGGGTGACAAGAACATGGTTTGTCATGAGTGTTTTTGTTACCTTTTTTGAATTCAGAAACCCCACTGTCTTAATGTTGAATATAATGGAGGAAAGTGTTCTAGTGTTGAATCCATTTCTTGTTTGATCTCTAATAGTGTTAAAACTTTCAAATGGAAGTATTTTATAGCTGCATGTTTATCCAATTTCTCCATTTTCTTGAAAATAACAAAGGTGTCTTTTTCAGTAGACTGTCAGACCTAGACTAACAGAGCTACTAACCTGAAATTTGGAATAAAAGTTAGTGAATTATAGTACTATACAGTGGTCAGTAAGAAATTAGACATGCTGAAGCAAACTACATGTCAGGCTGGAAACTGCTCAGCCCACCCTTTCAATTAAAAAAAAAAATAAAAATTAATAATTAACTTTGTGTACAGTGATTATATTAGCTTCCAATATTCTAAAATAGTAAATGAGTTGACACTTAACAGCTTCCTGTACTTGTTGACTGCAGACAAGAACATTATCCTAAGTTGGAATACTCTAGTGATAAATTCTTCGCTTGTTACTGTACAACTCTGTTCAACTGTTGCTATACCACTTATTTTGAATGCTGTCACACACTATCCTCCCATTTATCGTTTACTGAATTTCCCTGCCTACTTATCGCATACTAAATTTGTATTTATTGACACTATATCGATATTAATCACACATAATACTGATCCCCATATCTATACCTCCAGGCCTAGAACTTAACTATTAACAGCAGATAACCTACTATTTTGTTGATTCAAGAGCAATGATTTCTAATATCTGAACCTTCTACACTTTTCTAAAGAATCCTTTTAGAAAGAATTTCTTTGTTGTTTCTTCTGAATTTTTTTTTAACCTATTGATTCCATTCTTAATTTCCTCTTTGTTATTCTGGCACTTTCCACTACTGAAATACAGTATGTAACCAGTTACAATACAGTATGGATTAAAATAATACACAGCAAAGTAATATTGTATGAAAACAAAAAAAGTAATAAATAGTTACTTAGTCTCTAGCACAATTGACATTATAGCACAACTGACATGTTCTTAATAATAAAAAGAAATTATTAAGTAAAAATAATACAAAAAACATAATGATATAATTTACACAATGATATAATTATTTTTTTGCCTTATTTAAATGCTACATTTTTAATAGTTTCTTAAAGTTATTCTCAATTCTATATTTTGATCAGTTTTTTTTTAAAGAAAAATTTAAAATTAATATTTCTAAGTTATTAAT
>JAAAKQ030155485.1:0-30854 GCA_010016005.3 Zanna intricata | reverse complement strand
AAAAAACATCAATGATCCGTCGATGATTCCCAATACACTTCTCTCACTCTCTCTCTTTCTTTCTTTCTGTATACTTAGGCATGTGCGCATGTATATTTACATCAATGTACAGTAAAGAAAGATGTGGATTCTTTCTTACTACTCTCTTTTGTATATCAGTACGCATATACGTATACATTAATACAGTATAGAAAGATTGATATAATTATCCGGAGCATGTTGCTTTGTAGATATGGTTGTGTATGCCTATATGTATTGAAGTGTTTAAGTTGTTTATATAAAATTAATTGTTTAAATTCAGTGTAAAAATAACATAGCAAAATATTTATGAAGAATAAAGAAAAAAATAGTAAGTATATTAAAAAAAATGTATATGTACAAACACACACACACACATATACTCATTGTTTTATATTTTCCCTTCTGTTAGCCAGTCCCACGACTGGCTACGTTTTTATTGGAATCCTTTAATAAACCTCTTGTGATACATTTATAAATCCTTGTTTTCAAATTTCTTTTATTTTTACTGCTAAATTGATAAATAGTTTATTTCCATTTAAATGAAATTAATTAATTTTATATATTGAAGAATAGAAACAGCTCTGTCAAATTGAAAACTATTTTTTTGATTGTTAAAAAACACATTTCTGTGTTATTGGTACAAAAATAAAAAAGAATAAAGTAAATTAATTTTATTTTTGTACCAATAACACAGAAATGTATTTTTTTAACAGTAAAAAAAATGGTTTTGACAGCTGTTTCTTATGTGTTTTTGGGTGCTGAATCCAAATATGACCTCAATTTTTCTCTGACATAAGGATTTTTCTCAAAAAGCCTTCAAAATTTCTTTTTAAATATAAAAACTTGTTTAATTTTTAATTAAAATTTTTGCAATGTATTATATTTTTGCTAGGATTATCAAAATTGATTTGAATATTATTTTCTGCCATTTCTAGTGTTACCACTCTAAGCTCCTTCCACTCCCCATCCATACTGTCATGGCCTCTTTTGCTCTGTCCCTTCTGCTCTACCATTTCCTATAACTAATCCTTGTGATTTTTTATTTTTACAATTGTAGATTTCTAAACAGTACATCAGATCGAGTATTTATTTTTTCATTAATTACAAGGGCTGTTTTTTGCAATCTCAAATTGCGCATGTAATTAAACTAGAAATAGACAGGAGCCAGGTTTGCACATTGTGTAATTGCATTGACCCCCCCAACACAACCTCAGCCATTGCCGTCCCTTTGCTCAGTATGAGCCACGGGCAATTGAACATGGCTGGTGCAATTGATGCTCTAGCAAAGTGTGATACATTTTCTGCCGGCAGAAGGATGTAGCGCTGCTGAAATCTATTGCAGAATGAACCAAGTTTATGGTGAAAACTGATTATTGTATATAGGAATAGTATAGAAAATTTAAATCAGGGCAAACAGACATCCATGATGAAGGTGAACAAGGACGCAAGTCTGTCGCTCCTTTACACCAGGTTGAACATGTTGATGATTTTGTCTACGACAAAAGGAGGTTTGCGATAAGTGAACTTTCTACAGAAACCCCAGAAACTTCAAGATCTTTTCTGTACACAATTGTTACCAAAAACTTAGGATACCAGAAACTGTGTGCATGTTGAGTGACAATTGCAAAACACAGCGAATGGCATGAACTATAATGTTTCTCACGCATTACAATAACGAGGGGAGAAAGAGTAGTTTTTAAAGTCCATCGTTACTGGCAGTGAGACTTGGATCAAGTATGACAATCCAGTAACCACAGACTAAGCAGTGGATTCATACTTCCCCAAACAAGCTGAAAGAGTTCAAACAGAGCTGAGCAACAGGAAAACGATGGCTACAGTTTTTTGGGACTACAAAGGTGTCTTATTGGTGGAATTTATGGAGCAGAGGACAGCAATAACAAAGGAAGTTTATTGTGAAAGTTTACATCATTGCCTCTGCAGAGTGATCCAGAACAAACAAAGAGATGTGCTTTTGTCTAGCATGTTTTTGATTCTCAACCGCACTGTGCGTATGTGACACAAGACCTCAAACAATTCAAGTGGGAAGTTTTCGACCATCCATTATATAATAGTCCAGACCAAGCATCTAATGATTTTCACCTTCCTCAAAAATTGAAGACATGAATGGGCAGATAACACTTCGCCACTAACAAAGAATTTCAGGAGGCTGTTAAAACATACTTTACCTTGCTGGTGCCAAACTTCTTTGAAGAGGGCATCGGAAAGCTGGTGTTGTGATGCAAGAAATGCCCCAGTCATTTTGTCTAAAAAAGTTAGATACTACTTAACTTTTAGTAATACAATTATTATGTCAATGTTTCTTTTTTTATAACCCATCAGAGGTATGGTATGGATACTGAAAACATGGAAATTGCAATAACTCGAGACTTAATTTTATTTTCTTACAGAAAAATTAATTTTATAGTTTTCACTTTTTTACCCCACTGTAGCGGAATTGGGTCGCAAAGTGGCCAGGGTATACAGGCCCCTAGTATATATTAAAAAATTGTAATAAAAGTTAAAAATTAAATGAAGTCTCAAGTAACTGCTTTTAATTTGTTTATCATAAATCCACTGTATTTTTATTCTGAGTATCAATTTCTTACATTTTCATATTTTAAAAAAATGTATGATTGTTTATTTAGATAACAATTTTCTAAAATGATATTTATAATAACTAACATCTATAGATAGAACAAAAAAAAACTCATTGTGAAAAAACCTTACATGATGGATATTACTGTATTATTTTCAGATTAAATATAGTCTTTTCAAGTATTAAAAGCAAAATGATTTGTAGTTTTTTCAGTTTGTCCACAATTTCTTGTGAATGTTTTCAGTAACATCAGAAACAAAATTTCCTAAAGTTCTCCTAATCTTGAGTTGGATGTTTTCAGTTTTAATTCAATGTTTTCCGTTTGCATTTTGCTTATTTTTTCAGATTGTAACCGTAACACCAATTGCATCTTTGTTTACAACTTGAAAATGTGATTAATTTGGAACATGTTTTTTAAATCATGATAAACATGCCTACTGAAATTTATATATGTTCAGAATTTCTTTAATGACTCATAAATTCGATTCTGAGATGGAATAGCTTTGTCATTTTCTAACTCAAGTAATGAATAGTTCAATGGAGTTGATAAGGTTTCTGGATATATATAAAACTCTTGATACAGCTAAGTATAAATATTTGTTTTCTAAACTGTAACCAGCTGTTGGTTCATAGTAAATCCTTAAATTGGTTTAATATTTACACCTTATGAAAAGGAGACTGTTTGTTAAAATTAGGATATCACATATTCTTCTCAGGAGTGGTCGACCTGAGATTGTACAATACTTCACTTCATTCACATTCATACATATCATCCTCATTCATCCTCTAAAGTAATATCTTTTGATGGTTCCGGAGGCTAAACAGAAAAAGAAAGAAGGGGTATCACATATTCAAAGAGAGTTATTTATAAGAGTCCCTCAGAATTCCATTCTAGATCCTTTATTCTTTTTAATTTTTATTAAAGTCTTTTTAATAGTTACATTTTGTATGCAGTCACCACATTTGCTGATAATATCATTCTTTCATATCCAACTAAAATTTGTGAGATACAAAACTCAAGATGATTTAGATTAATTCTGCATATAATCCACATACATTAGATCAATTTCAATTGCAGAGTAATTAGGTTACTTTGCCACAATGTACTTTTTTCTATCTGTGATATGGATTTGTGCTTTTATTACATCAGCATTCTTCCTCTGCATTTAGTAAAAAATATTTAGGTTATTGTTGGATGAAAATTTAATGTGGAGGCCTTAAGTATAAAAATTTAAATCAAAGTTACCTATTTTTAAAAAATTATTTTATTATTTAAAATTTGTGTGCCAAAAGTAAATATCGGACAACTGTATTATACTGTATAATTTGTATATTTAACATTAAATTATTGTCTTTTATTTTGGGAGAATATTCATACTTTTTATTCCTGCTTTATTAGACTGCCCAAAAATCCTTTTTTTTTTTTAGGAGTACCTAATACAATAGGATTGTTTCATTCTTTCCTTTATTTATGTTGTTAAGAATCCTACTGCACAGTAATTTTTTTTAAGGTTTTTGATTTGTTTTATCGTAAGTGTGTAAAAATAGTGTTACAGTTGACCAGAAGTAATTATTATGAAACTAGTCTCAAAGAAGCATTGGAAAATAAAACATTTAAAAAAAATTGTTATTGACATCTACTTCCTCCAAATTGTTACATATTTATTTAATTATCATTATATCTATTATTGCTGTCAACTATAATTCCTTAATATTTTTGTTTGTTATACTGTTATCAAAATTATTTTCTCTCAGATCATTAATGTTTTTACAAGTTATGTACTTCTACATTAACTGAATCCATGTACACTGTAGTTAATTATCTTCTATTTTAATTTTTTCCATATTTTAATGCATTGTGGTTTGATATTGGCACTAATATAAATCTGTGTTTTTTGTTTTTGTTTTTTTTTTTTTTTTCAGTATTTCAATAAGTTTAGGATGGGTAAGTTATATACTTTGTGGAATTCAAGGTGTTATTGATAAAAATGCTGAAGTTAATACTTTTTTTGAACCTCATCCTATGGAAATAGCAGTAAGCGGTAATATTCCTCCTTGTGCTGGGCTTTCTAGTTCAAGCGCGTTGGTGTGTGCAGCATTCCTTGCTACAGCATTAGTTAATAATGTAAGCACTTATTTCATTCATTTATGGAATGTTTAATAAGAGAGGTCTATATGTTTAGCTAGATCTCCAGGGGTCTAGCTGAACAGTTAGTAATTTAGATGAATGCTTCCATATATCTATACTACTCCAGGGATGAACAAGGTTATATCTTGATTAGTCCTGAGTGTTTTCAAATAACTGTTTAGTTTGTTCTCAGATAACTGTTCTGTATGGAAATCTTGTTGCTACATATGTTTAGGCTGCTTTGTGCAATATTATTGATTAGTAATGTACTATTCCCAAGTTTGTTAAAAAGTCCTGATCTGTCAGAAGTTGTTGGAAGGATGAGCATCTCCTACCTTGCATAGCTTTGATATATATTCTCTAATCCAAGTTTTTCCTAAAGATTTTCTACATAAATAAATATAAATTATGTACAAATTTAATAAATTTGTACATAATTATATATGAGTGCTTTATTTATAAATTAGCCTGTGTTCGAGTAATTAAGTTAAACAAAATAAATTTATAAAAAAATTTCATACATATTTCTGTAAGGGAGATGGTCAAATATCTGTTACTTAAACTTTTTTAGCACTACCAGAGGTATGAGGCTATGTATTGACATGCAAAAAATAATGGTCCCCTTTGTTAGCTTCCTTCACCCTTTATTCTGTATCGCTCTCCTAAGCTTTGTTAATATTTCACAATAAGTGTCTGCAGTTATTGTTGTTGCTGGTTTCATAAATTCTGCCAACAAAATTCCCTTAGCTGTAATTTTTTTGTTCAGACGTTTTTGGGATTGTTCAACAAATGTGTATATAACCTACACACACCATTGTTTAGACTATTCTTGTGTTTCATTATTGAAGAACCAAATCTCTGCCTCCTCATCCCTCATAACAATAATGTCTAAAAATTCACTTCCTTTATTCTGGTATTGCTGAAGAAGAATGAGTGTCACTTCCATTCTTTCAATTTGTGGGTATCTGTAAGTTGTTTTAGTACCCACGCACAATATTAACAATCTGTCTGTAACATTAATGTAAGGAGTGAACCTTGAAATTTGAGGGAGATTTTCACTAGGTTCAGTAATTGTAAAAGAGCATTTATCATGATCGGCATGTTCAATTTCTTCAACAAGTTCATCACATCAATGGAATGTCGATCCTCTTCCTTCTTCATAGAGTATGTTATTTTGTCTTCTCTGAATTACTTGTAGTATTCTCTTATAGAACCATTACTCATTACATTATTATTGTTATCTAAGCATAGACAACAGATCAAAATGGCAGCTGACTATACATGTGTCGATATTTAAGCTAAGCTGAAGTCTACTGCGAGTGCATTATGTGGTTATGGAAACATTTTGATTGTAATACCTGACTTGAGGTTAATTTTTATAAATAATTCATAATAGATATATTATGTAATAAATGGTAAATGTTACATTGTGGGCAACAAAATTAATAGCATTTGTCAGATCTGAGTGTGGGAAAATCTTATTCAGTACTGCATATCAAAAGACACATAGATACAGATTTATGTAATTAGTATATTTTAAAAACTTACCACAAAATTCTGTTTTTACATAATGAAATTGCTAAATAAATTGATATTAAGCTCTTTTAGAGATAATTTATTAAAAAAGGTGGTATAAAAGTCCTCTTATAATTTAGAGTTTAAATTTTAAGGACGTATACTTCCTTATGACACCTCTGTATGTTTTCTGATTCAATAAAAGTTATTATAATTTTTTTTAAATAACTTTTTTATTTTAAAAATTAGCCAGTTATCACTATAAACACTGGAAATATTTTAATTCCAGCTGAATGATTCACATTTACTGGAGTCAAACAGTTCTGTGGTTCCTATGTGGATAGATTTTCCATTGTTACCATATATCTCCATTCCCAAATCCTTGATTCATTCTTTCTCACTTCTGATTATTGAATGTAACTGGATTTCACTGTATCTGTAATTAGGATGCAAAGGATTTGAGAAGTAGTATATTGGGGGTTACACGAACATTATTTATCTAATAAATATAACAATCAAAGTTCTTATTGCTTTCTAAACCATTCCAAAATATAAAAAAAATTTGGATATATACAGATAAGCAACTAATTAATGACTACATTTATATTTAGTGCAATTTAATTCATCTTAAACTTTCAACTACAAACTTGAAGCAGTATGATATAGGAAAATAACAAACATTGCCTACTTTTTGAAAATTACAGACTTTAGGTATCCTCCATTGAATCGTATGCATTCCTGACTACGAACTAAAACTTGATCCATAAGTTTTGCAAGTTTTCATTTGATATTAATTGAATGTCATTTCTTATGGCTGCTTTCAGATCCTGTAAGTTGTTTGGTTTATTGATGTAGACTAGACTTTCAATAACCCATAAAAAAAAAATCTGGAGCATTTAAGTCTGAGGAATGGGAGGCCATTCAATAAGATACAATATCAGTAATTGAAACCATGTTTTAACAAATAGTTCTTGTCTGTCTTTTTGTAGTTTCAATGTTTACTATTTGCATTTATGCAAATAGTTGTGATTGTGTTATTGCAGTTGATAACCATTAGATTATGATAATTTAGTATTTAAATATTTATTTTATACCATTTTTTTTTTTATCAGTATTAATGATATTTTAATTCTTTTTATGCCAAAAAAATGTAAAGCTTCGCAAAGGAAAACAAGACTCCAAAAAATACACATTTGTCTAAATTGTAATGCATTGTTTACATTATAAAACTCTTTCTTAACCAAATTTTTCAAAGAAAAGTACAGTATTACTTTCAGTCACAAAGTGTGATTGGGACTTGAAAAAGGACTTTTCAAAAAAGATTTATCACTAGGACTTGAAAAAATGTTTTGGAGTTGTTTCACATTTGAAAATCCCTATTCATTACTTCCATTTGATAGCTTGTTGAAAAGTGATTGATATATCAACATTCTGAAGGTAAGTGTTATTACAACTTAACAAATCCCTACAAGACAACGGGGTGTTCCAACAAGATTTAGCATCATACTATACTGCCAAAAATGTAGAAACATATTTTGAAGAATGGGACATAAATTAAGTGCCCCCATGACTAGGCAACTTCCCAGACTTCAACTTGATTGAAAATCTTTGAACAGTAGAAAATAAATGACTCAAAAATGAATTGTACCATAAAAGTTTACTTCATTAAAACAATACTTATATTTTTTCATGATGAAAAATCAAAAGAATGTGTAGTAAACTTGTTGAATTGATGCCAAATCATGAATGCGAAGTGATTAAGAATAAAGGAGATCATACACATACACTAGATATTCAAAATTGTACAAATGATTTTTTTTTTTTTTTTTTTTTTAAGTAAAGCTATTTTTTTATTAAATAATATCTGGGTTTGAATTAATTTATATGCTACTAGTATATTTATTATAAAAAATTCCCTCACTGCTAACTTGTGAACTTGTTAGCTTATCAAGAATTAATCTGTTAACTGAATTACTTTGATGAACAATCTGTCACATTTATAATGCATATAAAGTTGATTTTTTTACTTAGATTATATAAAATAACCTTCAAGTGTTCGTTTATTACAGTTAATACTATCAAAAACTGAAATGGCAACAATTTGCGGAGCAGCTGAACATTATATTGGTACTGCTGGGGGTGGTATGGATCAAGCAATAGCTTTCAATGCTAAAAGAAGTAACTATTCTTATAATATTTGTTTTACTTGTAAAAGTATTTTATCAATTTACATTATAAGCCTATAAGTCTTGTAGTTAACTAGTCATCACAAATCAGTTGTTTAACAACTGATTTTCGAAGTTGAAGGTCCGAAGTTCAAATCCTAGTAAAAGTTAATTGCTTTTTTATATAGATTTCAATACTAGACAATGGATAACGGTGTACTTTAATGATTCAATTAAAAAAATGTTTCATGAATGGCTGGCCTGAGTCTTTACAAGGCTACACTTCATTTACATATCATACATATTATCCTCATCTCTTTTGGTTGTAAGGAGGTTGCTTATTGTTCATTTGTTGAACAGATTGCAACATTCATATTAGGGAAAAAATAGATATCGTATAATATTCTACTTAGTTTACCTTTTCTTAACTTAGTGTATCTTTCCATCGGTAACTTTCTTTATAAACATTACTATCGATATCTTTAAAGATGCCTCAGTAACACGCACAAAGTTTTTATATGGTCATAGTCTCGTAAAGTAGCTGTACTAAAATTAAAATTTAATTAATTAAATAAGTAATAAATTAATTATTCAATTTTTGTATGTATTCCTTTTTGATGCTTTGAAAGTACCAATTCATAAACATATTCAAAAATTTAACTTAAGATTACTGTGTTTTGTTGATGTAATGTGAAACATATTGATAATAGTGATTTAATAGTAATTATTTTGTAATAGTTTTAAGTATTCCCCGATTCCAACCTCAAGGTTTAGCAAAGAGGGCTTTGTCTAAAAAAATATTCTAGAATTGTATTATTTGAATGGAATTACTGCAATTAATTTTTTTTTTTTTTTTTTTTTTTTTTATGAATATGTGACACATGAATTGGACTAAAAAAATTTCCTTTTTTTTAACATTACAACCATTGTAAAATTATAAAATTAGATTTCTGACCCAATAATAATTCATAAAATGATCTAATTAACATTTTTGCTGTAAAATTTCAAGAATAGCCTATCTCTTATTTATTGTAAGTCAATTAAAAAAAAAAAAAAAAAAGAAAAAAAAAGAAGTTTTATCAGTTAAGTGATAAAATAGGAATTTGAGTTTTTGTTCTACTTCATGAAGCTTCACTGATTGCAGAGAGAATTGATTTATTGGGTGGGCATGGCTGGACTTGATTAGCTGCTGGGAATTTCAGTGGGAGACCAAGCATCAAATCATGTTTTTCTGGGCTCGTGGAGAAATGTGAATGGGAGAAGCGTATCCTTGTCAAATGATGGCTGTTGTTGCATTAAATCAGTTTTAGCACTACTGGAAGGTTGTCAGTTACGCAATAATATGTAAAAAAAGTTAAATTAATAATGATTTAATCTTTGTGATATAGTTGTAAAATTTCTATCTAATATTTTATTCCCTGCATCTGTAATCATGTTATTTTATAAAAAGATGATAAAAATTAAATAATTGTTTATATATTATATTATAATGTAATGAAAAAAAAACATGTATATTTGTAAAAAAAGAATTCTGAAGATAAAATATTCAGAAAAAATAGAAAATTCTAAATAAAAATATAATTGAAACTAAAAAAAAAGAGAAAACTAACCAATGAAATTGACCTGAAAAATGTTGGTTGGTAAAACATTTGATAAACATTAAATTGTATTGAAAAATACTGAATTCAGGTATAGCTGCAGATTGTAACTATAATTTGTATGTAAGCAAAGAAAGAAATTATAAAAGAAACGCATTTAAACAGCTTCCAACTAGTTAGAAAAATTGTAACTTATCTCTTCACGTTTAGTAGAAGAGATACTCTGATACTCTTTCTAATACACTTAAAATAATAAAAATAAAAGCTTTATTATTTTTACTAATTATAAAGAGTTAATTAATGTTGCAAACTAGAAAAAATTACTAAGTAACTAAAATAGTATTTTTACAATATGACATAATTAGTTACAACTAAAACCAATGTATATCATCAATCTAAATAATTAATTGCATCAGCTTGCAGTATCAAATACTGGATCGGTCATACAGTATGCTGGAAGTGGATTTTTCTTACTGTAAATAATTCTTGGTTTTAAATCAATTTACTAATTAAACAGCTTTCCCAGTTAACCAGAATCCATTATTTACTTTTTTTTTAACATTTTAATTTTTAATCGATAGGTTGCGCCTTAATGATAAAATTTAATCCTTTGAGATTGCAAGATGTCATGCTTCCTGATGGAGCTGTTATAATGATAGCGAATAGTCTTGTTGAGAAGAATAAAGCATCTTCAAATGACTTTAATACTAGAGTGGTTGAGTGTCGTCTTGCTGGTCAGGTAAGTCCATCAAAAACTTAATTATATAAAAAGATCTATATTTCGGCAGAAGGTTATCCTGTAGATTTAAGATCTAGGTAAATAATATTTTGTAATTATCTTTGCAATCTTTATCAGTTTTTATAAACAATAGTTTAGATTATCTTGCCTACAACTGTTCATTTTAGTATTGACTAGTGTTTTGGACAATCTTTCAACTGTTTTACTATATATCTGTACTACCTATCCTATGTCTGAGGGAATGTCATCTTCACAAAACTTACTTATTTTTGTCTTATGTTTTTGTATTACAAATAATTCGAAATGACTAACCAATCCAGAGACATTTTCTTATTAAAAGTATATTTTGTTTAAGATGAATTCTTTATGGCATGCTGTAACTTTTTAAGATTTCACAATGCTTTTCTGCTTTGATACAAATGAGAAGAATGCTTTCCTGATACAAAACAAAAATGTCATTGATGACAGATGGGTTTTCAGATCTTATTTTATCGTATGCATTTGTTCTATTTGCTTTGAATAATAAATGCTATTTCAACATATTTGCCTCATTCTTCACATCTTCTCTGTAGATTTAAAATACTTGGCAAGGAAATTCAGCTAGATAAATTTTTTGTGTATTAAAAATTGAATCACCCTTTAACAAGCAACAGAATTGACAGTTGATATATGAGGGTCATTCAGTAATTAAACAGACTAACATTTTTAGTGAAGGCAATTAAAGCTTTTTAAGTATTAGTTGGCAATCTTGCAAAGAATGTTAGCCAGCTTTTTGATTAATATTTTCATAAACATTACCTCTAAAGTATTAGTTACTCCACTTAAAGAAAGTACTTTTAAAGAACAACAATCTATGATGCAATTTTTTCTTTTGGAAAGTGTACGATTATCAGAAATATTCTCTCGGATGAACAAACAGTACAGCAACAGTTGCATGAACTGTGTAATTTTTATGCCTGGGTGAAAAAATCCTAAAGTGGCTGTAAAAGCGTGACCGACAAGCACCGCTCCAGGCAACTGGTAACAGTTGTGACCTTGGTATTAGATTCTTGTATGATTCACTTATCCAAGAAGGCCAATGACTTATAGTTGAAAAAATTGCTGAAAAATGTCAAGTAAGTGTTGGCACAACTCATTTCATCATTCAACACAAACTGACCCTATCATAAGACTTGTGCAAGGTGGCTTTCAAGATAGCTTATTGTTCATCACACAGGCGAAAGATTTTGCATTTAGACTGAACTCAAAACTCATTTCAATTACGAAGGTGATGACAAGCTGGTAAGGTCATGTTAACCATCTTTTTGAGTCCCAATGGTCTGATTTTCTGTATCATTTAAAGGAGCAATGCACTATCAACTGCCTTTACTACTCAGCCATGATTGAAGTCAAGTCTGTGTTGAAGAGGAAATGTATGTTTCTTCTTCAAGACAACACTCAATCTCATACAGCACAACTGATGCTGAAAATTATTGACAAAGTGGGTTGAGAGCTCCTACCTCATCCTCCTTACAGCCCTGACCTTGCTCCTTTGGATTTTTATCTGTTTGGTCAGATGAAAGAAGTTTTGTGTGGCATCAAGTTCAGTAACAACAAAGAGGTAAAGAAAATAGTAAAGCACTGGCTTCGAGATCAAGGGGAAGAATTCTTCACTGAGGAGGATAAGAAGACTTATAAAAAGAGATAAAAGGACAAATGCAGAGAAGTTGATGGGAATTACATGGAAAAGTAGACAAAAAATTGTAATCATTTAATAAATCATTTTTGCTGTACAGCTAATGTCTGTTTAATTATTGAATGACCCTTGTAATTAATGAAATGCTACTAAAAAAAGAGCATTTCAGTAAATCATTCATATGATTTATTCTGGAATTTGTAGGTTACTGATAGCATTAATCCAAATTAAGACATGCTTCTAACTAGATTGCTTGTTTTATTAATTTAGAAGTAAACAAACCTTAATATAAAAATGAATTTCATATATTCTGTTGATAATCAATAAAATATGGTGCTGTTTTTTTAAAATATACAATTAAGTACAATTTAATAATTTAAATTAACATAACTGTTCAGTTATCTGTTGTTTTTAACATCTATTCTTCCCATCTGATCACATGATTATACAGATCATGATTATAAAGACATGATCTACAAAAAAGGATATCAGGATTTTAAAGCTATTTGGTAACTGTTAAATTTGACTACTTATAGTAATGAATTACAAATAAGATTTATCTATTAGAGTTTTTTCTACAATTTTTCAGTACAAGCACCTTTCATCACATTTTGCTAATCCAAACAATAGGAGAGTTCGTTACATACTTGTTATTAATGAAGCAATGACTACTTCACTCCTGAGTCTCAAATCAAGTAGATTAGTAGGTAATCGACACACATACTTGAGATCCTTTATACAAGGTATATTCATAAAGTAAGGGCTGATCATTAAAAAAAAAAATTAACTTATGAGGAAAGGTTTTTACTTAGTTTTAATTTACTACATATTTACTTCACTTTTCCACATTCAGTTCTAACCACTTTTCATTATGCTGCATCAGTTTCTTTAACCCTTCTGCAGAAGTTCGCCACCTGGGAATTGAACCAGTTGAAAACAGCAGTCTTGAATTGCTTGTTTTCAATTTGTTGTCCTTCAAGCCACTTTTTCAAATGCAAAAAGAGAAAGTAGTTGCTGGATTCAAAGTCAGGACTATATGGAGGGTGGTCAAAAAGTTCTCAACCAAAATTTTTAATCTTCTTCTTGGTTAAAGCAATGGTGTGAAAATGCACATTATCGTGAAGGAGGATTACTCCAACGACAGTTTCCTGCATTATCGATTTTGGATTGCACATCTGTCAGGTGAGCATTTTGCATTATATATCAGCTGTAATTGTCGATCCACATTCCCTAAAATCAACCAAACTGATGCCCCTTTCATCCCAGAAAACGGTAGCTAACATTTTTCGATTATACAGAGATTGCTTAAACTTTTTTGGTTTTGGGGGACTTGAATGGCACCACTCCATTGATTGTTGTTTTGATTATGCATTGGTATAGGATATCCATGTCTCATTATCTGTAACTATGTGGGAAAACAAATCATCTCCATCTTGTTGATAATCCGTGTAAAAACATTCAATCCACTCCACATTCTTTGCTCTTTGTTTGGTCAGTGAGCATTTTTGGTACCCATTTTGCACACAATTTGTGAGCTTTTCTGCGATAATCATGTGGATAGAGGTGCGGAAATTCATCAGCCAGAGCATTAATCGTCAATTGCCGATCACATCACAGTCTTCAGCTTACTTTTTCAACCATTTTGTCAGTTTGAATACTAGGCCAATTGCTTCACTTTTCGTCATGCACATTTGTGCAATCATTTTTAAAGCCTCAGTACCATTATCATTATCTAACCTTTCCTTTACTCATTACTGTAGGTCCATACACTGAGCACAACTGATGAATTTCAGCAACTGAAGATCCTTTTGCACACAAAAATCTAATTACAGTGTGCACTTCACAACTGGTGGGAGAAACGATTGTAGCAGACATTGCAATCTGTATTTACCAGCTGGAAAATGACTGCTGAATCAAAACAACAACTGCAGTGGCTTCATAAATAGCTAATAGATCGCACTGTATGTGTCAAACTGCGTTCAAAGCTGCTAATATTTAAATATAAGCCAACAGCCCTTACTTTATAAATATGCCTTGTAAAACCCAAAGGTAAAAAAAAATCACATGGTAAGGATCACAGTTAATTTTTCTACAAAACACACTACAGGGCTGTAGTGAGCAGCAACTACAGATTCATATTTAGCAAACTGCAAAACACAGAAAGCTTTCTGTTCAGGAGTTTACCACCTTTGCTAGTGGCATTGTCAAGTGGAAACATAGGTAATCAATCTTCAGGTATGAAGATAACTAAAACTGTACTTCCTGTTCCTTGAGTCTTGCCTTAAATCAACAATGTACACCTTATCTAAAAGCTGTAACAAATTAAAACCTTGATATTCTTTTTTTACACTCTGTATTATTAAGTGTATACTATTTAATTTTGTGAATTTATAACATTAATTTTTTGTTTAAGGATATGGTAAACTGCTTTAGTGATTTCTGCAGATACTTTTACAATTATTGAATATATTTGGTTTTTAAATTAATTATTGTTTTAATTTCTGTTTCAGTAATTCTATTTATTTATTTATAACCTTTCTTCTCGTATTTTGATTTTATTTAAAATTTTCAGAAATAGAATTCTTGAATCTTTATTCTTATTTTGTTTTAGATTATGGCTAAAGCTTCTCAGCTTGAAGATTGGAAAAATCTTCAAAAATTATCTGATGTTAAACATGCTTTGGATCTTTCTTTGACTGAGATATTGCAATATATTGAGAAAATATTTCACGAAGATCCATATTCTAAAGAGAAGGTGAATATATATATATATTTTTTTTTTCAAAAGAGTGTAAATGTAAAATAAATGTAGAATAATAAACTGTGGAGCATTATATACATATTCTTTAATGAAATATATAGATTCAGATAGATGTGATAAGGAATCTATTCCATTTCTAAAATGTTTGCACTATAAATCACATTTAGAAAAAAATTCTGCTGTTATAAAAGTTTAAATACGGTTGCAGCTAACTTCTACTATATCAGAAGAGAAAATAGTTCATGCAGGGTTATCCAACAGTGTATCTTTCTATATAAAATATATATTTATGAGAAAGCATAAACAGTTTTTGTAATACAATTTTTCCACATAAAACTGATGTTCTTCCATTCAAGAATGTTACCTTTATAGTATATCTTATTCAATATAATGTACTATTTAAAAAATAATAAACGTCTTGTTTATTTTTATAAAGATGTATGTAAATTCTATTTCTTGAAATAGGTATAAAGTGCAACAAATTTAAATCTTATTTTGTGTATTATTTGTAGTTTTTATGTTTCTTGTATAGGTTCATTATTTATTTTTCATCATGAATGAAAAAGATTTTCTTTAAAGAGTTATCTTGTGAACAGATTAAAGGGGAAAAAACCCTGTTTTATATGAATTGTTTTTCATAACCAGACACATCACAATAGGAAAATTTTTCAGGAAACAAAAAAAAAACATTTCTTTCCATTATCTTGCGAACTCAAAATTTGGAATTATGTTACCTTATTGAGTCTTGTGATCACACTATCATTTGGCTAAATTTTAAGGAATGAATTATAATTATTTTTCCAGAAAATTGAAATTTTGTGTTTCACGTGTCTGGTTATGAAACTTAATATGTGGGCTTGTCTGGTTATGAAAGTAAAGCACTGTTCACAAAAAGAAAATGTTGTAATTTTATTACCATTGAAAAGATTATAAAACATTACAGAAAAGTTAAAAATTTTAACTAAAATATCTGAAATATATTATGATGAATTAGTCTTTTTTGAGAAGCTGAATACAATATAAGTATTGTAAAAGAATGTGTTTTTCATTAGATTCCAATTATTATAAAAAAAAGTTAAACATTTAATTCATCCACCTCACAATTAAAATTATCACATGAATAAATAACTTCGTCCTCAACATAATCTTCCTGCAAATTTTTATTTTTATTTTCTATAATATTCTTATAAGACTTAAAAGAATTTAAATCAACCCAGGATTCACCGAAGTGTTTAGCTAGCAATTTCTTAACATCATGTAATTTTACTTGTGGTACAGCCTTACCAGCTGGTATTATCTTTGGAAATGCCATGTCTTTAAATGTTTTTGAATGTTTACTCACACATTTGTACACTCCTTGTTCTGTTCTATAATGAACTTCATCTTTTATGCGAACATTATCTCTCTTATGATTAAGTTTGAAAAAACCCCTTTCGAAGGATTAAATTTAAAATGCCACTGACCAGGAGGACGCATTAATTCAGAGACGGACTGTTCCAATCAAAAACCTTATTGTGTGAAAGTATTACAGTTCCAAAGAGGGGGAAAATATTTGTTACTTGGTTGGATCTAAAATAATGCTGGATTTTTTAATTACTTTTTCAATTCGTCCGAAAATTCTATCCGGTGGTAGGAATGAATGTCCAACCATAGGAAAAAATATATTCAATTAAATTAATAGTTTTTGGAGCATTATTTAATAACCAGGCACTAAGCATTCCCATCATAAAATAATTTTTATTTTGTCTGCCACACCCATCTGACACAAGGCGGACAACATTGATGTGCTCTAGAATTTCAATGAAAGACAATGGCATACAGCTGAACATATTTTAGTAGAGCTTTTTTCATGTTCACTTGCATTCCACTAATAGATAAATATATTTCTGTTAGTTTGTCTGCTTTTTGAATCACCCAAAACTACAGTGAGATTGTAATTGTAAAGCTGTCGTGAATAATAAGTGCTTTGGTCTGGGACCTTCGGTAGCACTTGATTTTTCTGCATATCAAATGTTACTGTCAATAGGTCAGCACGTTTTTCTTTTAAAATTGAATAAAATGCTTTGGCTTTTGTGACATCTCTTTTGACACATTAAATCAATATTTCCCAGGGGGTTTTCGCAGAATTTTATTTTTTCTCAAAAGAAATACAAGTGGAACATTCATCAGTTCTTGGACTACCAAATTCTATGTTAAACATTGTACTAAATATGTTTCTAAAATACATAGGCCTAACCTTTTTATTTTGATCAGTGGTTTGTGTCATACATTCTCCATTTTTTTTTTTAATATTTAAATCACTTTGCAAGTATTGTCGATTTAATATTTTGCTTCTACAGTAGTGGTTTTCTAGCACTTGAAATTTTTTAATAAAATTAACTACTATTGTTTCTTTATCTCAAATTGTTTTGATTTCCTGTCACCACCTCTTTTCTCAGAAGGAAGGTCCCAGACAGGAAATGGCGAGATAAGACACCAACAACATGATTCTTAGAAAGGCGCAGTGTTTCTAAAAAAGCTTTCTGGCAAACAGGAAATCTTTGTTTTTTAGATTTACTATAAATGAAATACTTGGCAGTAAACAATTTTTCGCCATTCTTATTGTTAACTGGTCTAGATATCTTTGGGGGAAGCGTATCTGTACATTTCAAGATAAAAGAATCTTGTTTAAATTTTATCTGTGAACTCAATACATTGTCGCTATAAAATTTATTATAAAATGAAATCTGATCATTTCGTGAAATATTATGGTAGTGGTAAGCAGCAGCTTTTTTCCCATGATTGCAAGTAATCAATTTAACTGGGCCTATTGGACATATCTGTAAAGAAAAGAAAGAAAAATACTGTACTGTCTAAAAATGTAATCAAATAATTAATGAAAGATATTCTAAACAGCTAACAACTCAAATTTTGAAAAACGGTATGCTGTTCTTGTACAGCATATTTAAATATAGACATTCTATTTTATTACCATATTTTGAAATTATACTAGAAGATAGGTTATGTTGGATAACCATTAATATGTTATGCGACCTACCTTTGTTTTTTTGCTTTTGCTCTCTTCCAGGACTGTTCTTGTTTCAGTTTTTTCCCTGGGTTTTTCTGATTTTCAACCGGAAAACACTCCATTTTAAAATCAAACTTATCTTTTTGTTAAAAGACACAAGATAACTTACTTTTTAATACTTAATTATGTGAACACGTCAATTTTTAATTAATTGAGTGTAACGATGTATTACATTAGATCGAGTACTTTTTGACAGATGAAAAAAACCAACAGTATCTGGACAATAATAATGTATAATGTTTAAATTTCTTGTACTTGAAAATGGTGCACTGTTATCGGTAGGGCTGTTTAGAATGGGATTCATCATTTTTCAGAAATTAAAATTAATTGTATATATGTGTAGTTCATTTCACGCATTAATATGAGGGCTCTGTAGATTTCTCGAAAGCCTTACTATTTTTGCCGGAAACACAGGCCAAGTGAGCGATCTCTAGTCTCAGTACATTTTTAAAATTGCATCACTATTGCTACAAATGGACCACCAATCTTTAGCAATAGAAACATAACGGAACCAATTATCCTATTCGAAAACGAGAATTATAACATTTTGAAAATATTTTCGGATTTTGTTTTCTCAGTATATAAATTTTTATATCTGAATTAGGACTAGAAATATGTTATGGAACTATAAATCGGTATTGGAATTATATTTTTTTTATCAGGTGCCTAGTTGGAAAATATAATGTATGTTATGGAGCTTAATTTTTACATTGTCGTAAATAAATGTGTAATTTAAGTATTTTCCATGGCAAAAACTTACGCATCATTCAAATTTCAAATTTTCTTGCTTTCATACTATGTTTTGAAATTTAAACCTTTTTTTATTCTGATAATATCATGCAGTAATACAACATTCAATCTGTATAAGTTTTGTTGCATCATAGACCAGAAATTTGAATGATTTAATAGGGAAACTCTTCAGAAATTTTTAATTGCGGTTGTGTGAATGAAGTAGTCACATCACTAGATTATTCACGCCAACAATTACATATGCACTTATAGGCTAGCCTACTAATGTTTAATCTATTTATATATTGAGAAGTACTAACAAAATTTTTTTTTTTTTAATACATAAAACACGTGGTCATCCGATTAAACACTGAAACCCATCCTCATCTGTTTCTGTTTCAAAATGACAAATTACTTTGAAATGTTATTGGATGTTGTAATCAAAATCATCGCCATAACATAAGCTGCTTTATCCGAAATGTTTTTCAGAAATATTTACAAATAATTGAATTTCAACAATAAATATTTAGACACTTTTAAAAATTTGAGCGTGGTAACGTTTTACATATGTTATAAAATTTTACATTTGAGGCACATGTATAAGTTTACGTTTAATCGTTAAAATACATTTATTCGGATTTATTACATTTTGTATTAAAACATATTAAAGCACAGTTTAATATAATAGTATGTAAATGATAAGGCCACTGGTATTTTCGAGTTTTCAATAATAGGAAAATGTTATAAATGTTTATTTAAAGTTCATAACAGTCACATGAGTTGGTAAATAGAATGAAGTACGACACAAAACTATCCTACCAAAGCCTAGCCGATTAAGAATAAACCGATCGCAATTCATCCTCGCATATCTCAGATAACACTTACGTTTCACCGCCCGACAGATTAGATTATTTCAGTAACTAACCAATCATTTCCGTATTTTCCTATCTAATCACTGTCAAGAACACGATTGTCCAATCAGAAAGCGTGAGTCAATCACCGCTGTAAAAGTAACTGACCAATGAATAAGCAGTAAATTCCATCCAATCAATCATAATCCGTTTTTTTGGCCAATCATAAGGTGTGAATAAAATATATCAAATTTCACACGAAAAAAATGGACCGCCCCTGAACGCTGTTTACTCACTATCTATGCAATCGTCAAACTTTGAATTTCATTAGATACAAAGACAAAAACTATTTTGAATACAATTTGTTATGAAGAAACCCATGAGTCAGAATTGTAATCGTCATTACTTTATCCCATAAACATGCAACAATGTTTGTTTACAATTCCGATTCTATTTATGATTCTATATTTATGTATGGGAGTGCAATCGGCTGTAAATTCACATTGTATATGGTATTATAATATACTGTTTTATATAATTATATTTTGCATTTAATATATAATTATACAACGTTAATTTTTAATTAATTGAGTGTAACTGTGTATTACTTAAGATCGAGTACTTTTTGACAATTCAAAAAAACAACTGTATCTAGATGATAATAATATATAAAGTTTAAATTTTTATGTATTTGTAAATGGTGCACCTGTATTGGTAGGGCTGTTTAGAATGGGATCCATCATTTCTCAGAAATTAAAATTTAGTTTACATATTTGTAGTTTGTTTCGCATATTATAAATTGAGAACTCTGTAGATTTCTCGAAAACCTTACCGTTTTTGCCGGAAACACAGGCCAACTGAGTGATCGCTAGTCTCAGTATGTTTTTAAAATTGTATCATTATTGCTACAAACGGACCACCAATCTTTTTTAGGAATAGAAATGTAATAACGGAACCAATTATCTTATTCGAAAACTAGAATTATAGCATTTTGAAAATATTTTCAGATTTCGTTTTCTCAGGATATGAATTTTTATATGTGAATTGGGACTAGAAATATGTGAATATAAATTGGTAATGGAATTATATTTTTGTTATTCGGTTCCTAGTCGTAAAATATATTGTATGTTATGGAGCTAAATTTTTTCATTGTTGCAATAAATTTGTAGTTTAATTATTTTCCATGGCAAAAAACTCTTACGCATCATTCTCATAGTTTTTCAGATTTTCTTACTTTCGTACTATGTTTTGAAATTTATCCTTTTTTTTATTCCGATAATATCATGCAAAAAAGTATCCCATTTTTTATCTCTTTTGTAGATAATTTAGTTTCTACATTTTGTTATAGGTTTTCACTTTATAGTACTTTGTTGTGAAACTATTGTAGAAATAAAGGCAATGTCTTTCCTGTATTACATGCTTTCAAAATATGAATATGCTTTCTCTACTAAGCCAAATATTCCTGTCCATTTTAATAAAAATTTTTATTCTTTTTCTACCCATTTGCATGTTGTTGTAGATTGAAGTTATGAAACCATATAGACCTTGTTGTAAACCACAATAAGTTAAAAGGGGAAGAGATTAATGTAGGAGAAGGAAGAAAGAATGAAGGGGAAGTGTTACGGGAAGTTCAGATCATTATAGAAGATTGATCTCAGCTGTTACTTGGCAAATCAAATTCATAATGTTTCAATTCCTTATAACTCTTTGTCATGTATGTTGTCACTGCTAATATTTAAATCTCAAAAATTACTTAAATCACTATCAATGCTATTATCATTTACATTAATAATGGCATTATCAATTAATGGTTCTCGAGACAAAGAAGGTGTTTCTACTATGACAAATAATGTGTTGACATGGTGTCACCTTGATTTCCATCAATTGCATTTGTAATTGAATTTACTTATTCTTCAATTAATGCAATAGCATCATTTAATTTAAAATTAGTATTTTTTTTTCACTACATACTCTTTTAAAATAGCCCAAATTTGTTCAGTCAGATTTAATCCCAGAGAATAAGGAAGCAATCTCTAAACACCATAAAGTTTCTCAGTTAATACTGAATTGATTTCATATAATGTAACACATGGCTTATGCAGTTATATTAAACTGTACAATTCTGGTTCAAAATTGTTCTCATAAATAACACATTAGAAGATTAGGAATTAATTGTTATTTTACTCAATTCTTGTAGTTAACAGAATTCATATCTTTGTGGTAAACTCCTGTTTTGGTACAAGATTTAAATATAAATATATCTTATATTTAAATATAAATATAAATTCTTCACTAAACCATTTTTAGAACTTGCATGAACAATGCAAGCTTGTTTGCTTTTTTAGAAGTTGGAATAGCCAGGTTGCAGTCAGTGCTGTCACTCCATGACAATGGTTTGGTATGACTGGTATGTAAGTAGGATTCATCTGTGTAAATCATAGGTCTATTTTGGTTACGTACTCTTTAATAGTTCTTAAGTTACATAACCTCAGTTACTGATTTTCTAATTTTTTTTTTTTACTAAAATTTTTCTATTATTTATAGTTTTTTTTTGTTTAACCTCCATGTCTTTGGTAATGTGCCATAAAGACCAAAGGCTTCCTTCAAAATCAATTTTCTCTTTTATAACCAGTAATTGGAATCAAAGAGTGAATGTTCACGCTTATCAATCTGAAAATTATAAATTATTTCAAGAATGACATTTTTATTTAAGTTATTCATGAAAATTTTAGGTTTTTAGTGTTATAATTTTTTTTTAGAAATGCTAAAACCTTTACTAGTATTAGTTTTTGCTTTGTTTAAAATTTTGAACATAACTGAGTGAATTCCCTTAGCTTGTTTCTGAACTTGTTTAAGTAGGATCAGTCCTTGCCTCCTTTGTCATAAAGTTAAAAACATTAAACATGACTTCTCTCATCTAGCTATGGATAAGTTTGTGCCTCCCCTCCCCCCCCCCGATTTTTTTTCATGTACCCTCCACTACTATCATACGTTAATCTTATTGTCATCTAAAGATACAAAATCCATAATAAAAGAAAATGTACAATCACAAAATTTTAATGATACAATAATTTTTGTAAACAAAACAACAGGATGTTTTCACATATAATATACAAATCTATAATACAAATACATATATAATACAATCTTACAGATGTACACTCTTATAGACATATTAACAAACACACTTTGTCAACAAAGATATAACTGATGAATGCATACCCTTACTGCTGAAATTGTAATGTCTCTATGGAAACAATTCAAGGACAAACTAATTGTGGTTTGGTACAAGCTCTATATATCATAATAGTCTTGTTGAAAGATTATTAATTATGAAAAAATCTTGTTTTATATTTTTTTAAATGACTACCATGTTGAAACTAATCCTGGAAAAATTCTTTTAACATTTAAATAACAGATGAAACTGTGTTTTTAAATGTATTTAAATATTACTTTTTTTATTTAGCCTTTTAACAAAGTTAGAATACTGAAATTGCAATACTAAAAAAAAAAAAACAAAAAATAATAAGTAAGAGAAATTAAATAACTTTGTATATGATTTAGCATAAGTTTTACAAGTTTTTGCTTTCATAGCCATTCCAGAATGTTTAATTAAACAGAGAAGTATAATTAAATCAATAAAATCAATAATTACAGATTAATATCTTTCAATTGCAACGTATAAAATAACTATTGATAATGCAGTTTATAAAGATTGTATTGCTATTTTTACTATCCTGTATCATCACAGACAAGTTGCCAAAATGTCTGTCCCACATTGCATTCCAGAAAGTTAGCAACTGAGTATCACCTTGATAGTTTAGCTTTATTTCATTGTAATTTCACAACATAAGATATTCATCTAACAACAGAACAGTCAAATGATTCATATGGTTAGTCATTCACATTTTACATGTTAATGTGAATGCTATTTCAACCATCAATTAATTTTTGTTTACTGCCTTCTTGAGTCATTGTTACCCTGAAGATGTATGTTACCAAATTATGTATCTCAGTTTAATACATGATCCTTCAACCTTGTTCTTTTTATATATGATTTTGCCACAAACTATAATCTTTTCCAGTCTATTTCAGAATTTCTGGATTTTTAACTCTAACTTTTTTACATTTGCGGGAAAAGTAATTCAGATTGAGTTATTATACTGAATTGATTGTATTAACGTTTATAACTTTCGCATCAATTTTTGTAATTTTATCGAAAACTGAATTATTTAATCCTTATGCTGAAATATTTTGATATTTGTGAATATTTTTTTCTTTCATAATCTGTTGTATGTTGCAGTGCTGAATTAATATTATCTGATATGAGATTAACAAATCTAAAAATAGTGCTTTTAGGTTTACAATAATTTTTGAAATTATGTCCATTCACATCCAAACAAGTTCTTTTATTTTTATTTATTTATTTTTTCTCTCAAAAACATATACTACTGGTAATCAGTAATAATGTTTGGAAGTTACAGAAAAATAAAATTATCCTTATAAATTTTATTTTTTGTAGCTCCCTAAAAGTTGAAGGCCAGTCGACATAAATTTAGAGAATAAGATAAATAGAGTTAGTTTATTTATAAATACTTTTCATTATTGCTTACTTTTAATTGTTAAACTTTGTTCACGCTATTAAAAAAAGTATTGGGTTATTTCAATACTAATTTATATGCAGTAGCAGACCCAATATTTTCTTTTGATCCCATACTATATGTCTGGAGGATTGTGCATTGCGGAATCAGATATATGCTGTTTCAGAAATGCTCATGGCTTATCACTAAAATTAATATCATGGGCAACAATAGTTTCTTTAAATGTTTCTTCCAGAGAAGTACAACTAAAAGAACAGCAAGTTGATCAAGGAGTGATGAATTAGGAAACTTTGAAGAAAGAAATCCATTCTTTTGCTGTCTGTGAATAAAACATATATCACATAAAAACTGTGAACAAACATCAACTAGGAATGTATATGTGTTACTGGGGATACTAAACTCAACATAAATCAACAAAAACACATTAGAAGAGTCGAGTGGGAGAAGTCTTATGTATTCCCCATAAGGAATACATAGACTATTGTAATAGTTGAAGAATTATTCTAAGCCGAATAATCAGTGTATTTAAGACAGTGACATAATTATTTAACTTGTAAACAAGGTGATAAAAAAATTTTTTGTCTATCTGCTATTACTAGAGTGAATATTTATTAAGTTTTACAATGTATATTAGGGGGACTCTTTTTTTCCTTATATCTCAGCTTCCTTTTAACCTATCCCCAAATCTGGCTATAAATGTTTCACTCTTCCCCACCTTTTGACTCCAACATTTTGTTCTGACCCTTCAGGGGGGGGGGGGTCCCACAAGGATCTGTTTTGGGGGCCCCCTTCTGTGGATCATCATACTTGATGGAATTCTGCGTTAATGCCTACCCAAACAGACCACCACCATTGCCTATACTGATGACTGATCGGTTATGGTTGGTGGAAAAACTGAAATAGAAATGAGAGCAAATGAAGCCCTCACTTCGATTGAATGATGTGCGATCACAGACTGAAACGATTGAATGATGTGTGATCACAGACTGAAACTATTGCCTGAAAAGTGCAATTACGTAGTAATGGCCGGTAGGAGGAAGATTCAGCGATTAGATTTGAAGATTGGAAACAACCAAATTGAGGCAGCCAGATTCATCAAATACCTGGTTGACACACTCGACAAGTCTAATAGATTTAGTGAACATGTGGCACGGACATGCATGAAGGTTGATAAAATCCTATCAGCACTAAATAAACTTAAGTCCACATGACGAGGTCCAAGAGCATCCAAGCATTGGATCATCATGACAGCTGTAACATCTACCCTGTTATACGTGGCGCCTGTATGGAGAAATGCTGTAAATATTAAGAGAATCTTATCTCATTTGATCAGAGTACACAGGAGGTCCCTATTGGCTGTTGTTAGTGCAATCGGAACAATATCATATGAGGCAGTGTGTGTACTGGCCAGTGTCCGCTTAGTTGATCTACTGACTCATGACAGATGCATCAGACAGGAGGGCAATAATAAAGACACAGCTAGAATAGAAGTATTAGGACTCTGACAAACATTATTAAAGGCTGCATGGACAAAGAACTGATAAATAACATAACAAGCTGGTTTAACAGAACTTATGGAGAAATAAATTTTCAGTTATCACAGGTAACTGTTTTGGTGGACATGAAAATTTTGAGATGTATGTATTCTGCATGGGTAGAAGAACATCATCCAACTGCATGTATTGCCATCTTGAGGATACAGTAGAGTACACCTTGTTTTGGTGCCCTGAATGGGATGAAATCTGCCTGTAGGCTGGTGCACATGATCTGAGACCTGATAATCTTGTGGACTTTAAGCTAAGTTCTGAGAGTTATTGCGAGCAATTGATAAACTGGCCAGAGATATATTGACAGCTAAGAATGAAGAGGGTCACAGGAGGAGCTTCTGATCCATCTAAATGTTGTCTCCAGAACATGATAGCTGGTCCTGTCCAGGACCTGCTATCATTTGACAGGGTGGATAGCCCCAATGGTGAGGGTCGTCACACCTAGGTGTGGTGATCCTGATGATGGGCTGGGGACTTGTGGGAACAATTAAGTAGCCCTAGAAAAAAAATTAAGGGAATAAAAACCGTGATCTATCATAGGTAGGCTCTGGATATTCTTTTCTGAGTCCAGGGTTCTCTGACTGAAGTTTGAATTAAGGTAGAACAAAAAGTGAAGATCCGAAACTGGGGGCAGGCTGACCTGCCATGCAGACAAGCTGATAGGCAGGGGGCTTGCCTTTCAGGCAAGGACGCACCCCTAGGCTGAGCTATACTTTATTGGAGGTCCTGTCCAGGGGTGTAGGGTACAAAACACAAGAAAATGAAATCAGTATGGCTGTACTCAACAACCAAAAATTATACTATATTTCTATTGTCTGATTAATAATGTGTCAGAGTTATTAACCTTATTTTGTGATTTAATGAATAACTCAACTTAACAACAAGGACATTTTGTTGCATCAAAATAGAACTCATATCTTAACTTTTATTTCTTAAATGGGCAGTTACCAGATGCATTGTACTTGTTATAAATGAAGGATTATTCCTTGAAAAAAATTTTTTTGTTTTTTAAAACTAAACATTTCAATTATCGTAAAATAAAATGGAGTTAAATACTTGTTTCAGATTTGCGAAATATTAGACGTAACAGAAGAAGAATTAAATGAAATTTCGTTAACTCCAAATACATATGATGTCAAGGAATTTAAACTTAAGCAACGAGCAAAACATGTATTTACAGGTTTGTGTTTATTGGTGAGAGTAAATATTTTCTAAGATAAGTAGTGTATATGTTAGCTAAAAATTATTAGATATAAAGAGACAATTTTCTAATTGTCTCTTATCTAACAAGATAAGAAAGTTTACACATTTTTTTAATAAGATAATTGAGTCTTAAATCTCATAAAACGTCAGACTTTATTTGTAGTACTGCTGATTTGGGAAGAATTACAATTGTAAAGGAAAACAAAGTAGAAAAATGAGATATAGTAAGACACTGAATATTCGTCTTAATCTCTATTAGATACTTTATACCCAGACAGTAAAGTAAATGTAACATTTTATTTCTTTTAGTTTTGTAACATTTCACTTAATTTCTTATTTATTTATTTTAAGTTATATGAAAACAATTTTGTTGTCAATTTTGGACCAATTTAAACCAGATAATATGGTTATTTATTAAGTGACCATTGTTTTAAGCAATGATTGCACATTCATAAATATAAACAAAAGGATAAGTTAATACATCTAATTTTCTAAGTATTTTATTGATAGCCAATTTTTGTATTTACAGAATTTGTCCTGACTTTTTGAGAGACCTTAAGAGATGACAATATACTTTATATGAGAATACACTTTGCAAGCTGTTGGGTGTGGTTCTTATTACACACAAACAGAATTTTTAAAAATTAAAGCAAATTGTAATTCTTTGTTCGGGAACTGTGAAATAATGTACTGGATTATGTTACAACAGTTAAATTTATTATATTTGTTATTTCTTATTATGGCCATCATGGAAACACAAATCCCTTAATGTGTTATAACTAAACACTCTTGCATTAATACATCTATTTTATACAGTATATACATTAATTTTCATACATTACATACTGTTTACATATATCAATTTGGTATTGCCCAATCCATAGATATTAATACTAAATAAAACATAGTCTATCACTGTTTATTAAATTCACTTTTTTCTTTAAAATATTTTTTTAATTGTTAATCAAGTTTTGAACTTGTAGCAGATCTGACATAATTTAAATTTGGAGAGGTCTCTATTATAAAAGGAAAATTCTACACCTGTAATTCTTTCATAGTAATCAAATCTGTCCTTTTTACATTACACTTACATTACATTACACATTATATAAATTTCTTTTAACACTACAACAGAAGGCCTCTACAATGTTATCACTACTATGTCTCAAGACGGAAGAAGAATTTTTTTCTTTGTTCTGTTGTCCAACCCCCAGCACTTTACTGTCTAACATTCCATCCATATGAGCTAGTGTGTACACACAAATGCAGTGTTACATGTACAAAAAATTTAGTTCCCTTGGAAATGACGTCAAACAGCTATGTAATTCTATTTTTAGAAAGCAGTACATAGTATTTTATTAACACTTAAATTGTTTTAAAACTTATTACACTGACATAATGTATATATTTAACTACGATTATAAAAATATGTACTGTACTCAAGTAACATTTTGAAGACAAAGAAATTATTCAAAATATACAAATTTACATTTACAAACTTATCCAAAATTTATATGGTCACAAGTTAGTCATAATAGATATTTAATATTGATGACCACTTTATTAAGGTGCTTCAAGCTTTTTTCCTTTTTTTTTAAAGTATAGCTGTTCAGATTGATTATCCTGAAAATTTGTTATCTAATAAAATGCTCAAAAATTTTGCTTTGTGGACAACAGATAACATTGTCATTTAATAGGAATTTATCCACATCATCAGAAGTATCAAGATTACCTGAGAAGCAAAATGTAACGGTTATATCCATCTTTAAAGTTAGGTGGTTATAATCCATCCAGTGAATAATCTTTGAGCTCATTATATCTTTTGAATTTTTAATTTCTTCAAAATAATTATCTTCAGATACATATATAGTTATATCATCTGCAAAAAAAAAGTGTTAACAACCGTGAATGGTTGAAGATTTTGAGGCAAGTCATTAATAAACAATAAAAAAGCAAGGGGCTGAGAACAATTCAATGAGGCACTATTCATTTTAATTTTTAATTTTATTATCAAAAGTTTGTTTTTAGGGTTAAGCTTGTTAACATTTCCATTACATGTTTTGGAACTTAATACTTTGAGTTGGCTTACATAAAACTAATCCATCACAAATTTTAAAATAGCAAAAACTACATTGGTTTATAGGGCTAAATTAATTTCAGTTTATTTTTAAATCATATTTAAAAATCATATTTCTGTAAGGCTGTAGATTGATTCTTGTATTTCCGCTTAACAGTACCACTAACAAAGATGGCAACTCCTGAACAGAAACCCTACAATTTGCTAAATGTGAATCTGTATTTACAGTTCTACAGAACTTTCATTTTATAGAAAATTTAATTGTGATCCTCCTTGTTTTTTCTGCTTAGCCACCAGAACTACCATTGTGTATTACTTCAGAGAATGATATGTATGATTGTAAATGAAGTATAGTCTCGTACAGTTTAAGGTCAACCATTCTTGAGATGTGCAGTTAATTGAAATTGTCATCCTCCAAGTCACAATAACATTTGTCAATGATATAACAAGTTTGAAGCATCCAGATTTCTGTGTGGAGGGAAGAGTACTGAACAATTAAGGGTATCTGAGAAAATATTGAATGTATCAGAAAGTCTTTCCTATGTAGTCTTAAAAAATTTGTTAGAAAGACCAGCTACAAATTAGCAAAGTTGGTAATGACATTGTAGAATGTTTTAAGGAAACACCTATATTTGCATACATACTATTTACAGCTGTTAGAGGCTTTCAACTAAGCTTTGTATGCTGACTTCACAATCTAAATGTTATAGCATAAATGAGACAATTTCTTGATCATATTTTGTTTAGCGAAGAAGAGTCAATATTTTTTAGTAGAAAAGTTAACACACATAATATCCATTTCAGAAATGCACATTCATGGGTAATTTATTCGTAAATTCTTACATTGTGAAAAGTGCTACACAAAATTAAATGTTCCTGCACAATATCCCAACAGCCATTTATGGACCATCTGTTTCGTTAAAGCAAGCATAACAGGAATTACTTATTTGGATATGCTTGTACACAATTCTTTTCTCAACTGCAAGATGGATCAAAAAATCTTATTCAGCAACAAGATGATGCATCTCCTCACTGGCATAACTGCATCGGTACGTTTGTAAGATTTTTTCCCTGATCTGAACAGGTTGTTGTGAACCCAGTGACAGAACTTGTTTGCAGTGGCCTTCAAGAACATTTGATGTAACCCATGTAATTTTTTTGCTTTCAAGTTTACTAAAGGATTTTATTTTTATGCCTCTGTTACCTACTTACTATTTACCTGATTTAAGGCACTGGATTGAAGCAAGTGTTGCTTTCATTGCTATAGACGTTTTGGTTAAAGTAACTCTTCTATCGGTTGAATATGTGCTATAGATGATAGATGCTCTCTCTCCCTCACTCCCCTTTCCCACCCTCTCTCACTCACTCTCACTTTCACTCTTTTTTTTATATATAAAATACAGAAAGAACAATTTTATAAATAAAAATTATATAATTTTTTGAAAATTCAAATTATTGATTAACACATTGCTCACTGTGTTAATAAAAATTAATACTATATAAATTTTTTTTTTTTTTTTTGGTCTTCAGTCATTTGACTGGTTTGATGCAGCTCTCCAAGATTCCCTATCTAGTGCCAGT
>JAAAKQ030155474.1:0-12851 GCA_010016005.3 Zanna intricata | reverse complement strand
AAAAAAATTGTATGTAAACTTTGCATTTGGAGATACAAAGTCATAGAATCAGAAACTTATATCATTAACGGGAGGAATATTATTATAAGTAAACAAAAATGTTTTCGGGTCAATATGACCCGAACAGAACAGCAATGAATGATTAATGATAATTTAATACATTAATGCCGTGTTGCCCAGCAATAATTAGCCGCAATTACCTATAATTAAATATATTGCAATTAATTTATTTTAACGAATTGCAACCATATTTTTCTTAAGTGGATTGAAAGTAATTTGAAAGAAAATGATGTGAACAATTTAAAAAAAAAATAGTTACCAGCTCTCAATCAGCCACAACCTCCAAGTTGTAAACAGTATATTATTGCTAATTATTCACAGGTCGTGTTTAAAAAAAAAGGTATACTAAATTGAAGTTGAATTTTTTCTGTACACGATAACACATGATTGCATTTAAAAGATTGGCCGCAAGTAGTGGTTGCCATTATTTGAACTAATTACTTCCAGTCTTGATGAGAAGTCTAAAATGTTTTATTTCAACGTCTTTATTCGAAAAAAAAAATAAAGATACTATACGTATAACAGTCGCGCATATAACAGTTACAACATGAAGCAGCGCGCGCATTCCTTCTCTCTCCTTCACACTTATCCGGACTGAAAGTAATCAACTGAAATAATGGCAACCACTACTTGCGGCCAATCTTTTACATGCAACCTTGTGATATCGTGTACAGAAAAAATTAAACTTCAGTTTGGTATATCATTTTTTTTCTTTTTTTTGAAAAAGGTCACGATAAGCGGAAACAATTTACGCTCAATTGACAATAGTAATAGCTTACGCTCAATTTTAACAATAATATAACTATTTACATCTAGCAACTTGGAGATTGCGACTGACTAAGAGCTAGCAACCATTTTTTTTACATTCTTCATATCATTTTCTTTCAAATAATGATTAATTCATTTAAAAATATACTTGCAATTCATTAAAATAAATTAATTAAATATATTTAATTAAAGGTAATTGTGGTTAATTTTTTCTAAACAACCCAGCAATAATGTATTAAAATATCATTAATCATTCATTTAAATCGAGTTTCATAAAAAAAAAACAGATACCTGCAGAAATCAGCTGCCCGATCATGTTCTATTAATATCGGTCGGTGTTCAAGACATTTTTTCCTTACAATCCGACATAATTAACAAAGAATAAACAGTGTAATATAAAGACTTAGTAATCTATTGATGTAATTTCAGATTAACCTCTGTTTGATTAAAATAAAATCTGTTTGAAATTATTAATTAAAATCAAATTGAAAAAAAAAGATACATTATTATAAAATACCCTCTACTGACTGGTCAATGGCTGAAAAAAGTTTGGTTGAACACCTGTATCATAATGAAAATCTGTTTCATAATGACCTACATTATGATACTGGTTCTAGCCGTGTAATTAAAAAATTATAATACATTCATAGGAAAAAAAAAATTAAAATTAATCATTATTACCCTTAAACACACTAAATAGTACGGAACGAACCTTAAGAAATTACTATATCTTTGAAGAAAGTACTACAATGATCACATAATATGGACTGCTGCTCATAAAGACTGTTGCTAGCAAAAAGGTTTCTTGAGAAAGCTACTGTACACTAAAATTAATAAATTTTATTGCACTTTTATCTATAAAAAAAGTTAGGACTTAGATACAAAATTCTTAAACTGATGATCAGGTTATAACCTCGAAGTTCGTAGTCATACAATCAAACTAATTTTCAACATTGCTCCAAATGTAAGGTATGACTAAACACGACTTTTATTTGTTAATCTTTTTAATTAACGTTTATCACAAAAGCTTGGTAATTTATACATGTATCTTTTCCATAAAAACTTCTTTTTTTTTTAATTAATTCAATGTAAGAAAAATGTTAAAAGGTCATATTTTTCACCAAGAGAAGCGTTCACTTTTTACAAAAATCTTTACATGCGATGTAGTAGAACATTCAGTTAATATAACAAAAACGAAGAACTCCACGATTATTTTGTGAAAATTGGCTATCATTTTTTGATATATCATCAATTTTCGTCAATACTATGAAATAAATGAGTTGTATTTAGTGTTAGAAATACCCATCAAACAACACTTTGAAAAGACTTCCTAATGCACTTTATCATGTACACATACAAACAGAGACTAAAATTTTATTACATTAGTATAGATAAAAGCGATAAATTATTTCCGATGTGCTGCCGGAAATTTCTTGTGTAGAAACGGGAAATTATTCTGTGGGGATTTGGAAACGTAAGTATATAGTAAGAATGTACAGGAATGTGTCTAAAGAAAGAATAATAGGGAAAAAGTGAAAAAAAGAAAAGAGAAAGAAGGAAAAGAAAAAGAAGAGTGTATGTAGCACATCGTGTTATAGAAACACTGTAAGTAAGAAAAAGAAGTAAAAAAAAAAGAACAAAAAGAAAATAAAAGAAAACGTATCAACTCGGTATGGTGCGTTAGAGTGAGCGAGATAAAGGCCGATTTTGAGGACGTCTAAGAATTCTCTTGAGGCTCATTACAAGTAGCTCCAGACCGTATTTCACTTGTCCTTTAGGACAAACCAATCTTTGAACTAACCTGTCTCACAAATGTACTTTCCTCCCTTAAATGTAATCTAGTGATAAAATTCTTGAAAATCCAATAAACACTTTAAAGGAAAAGATTAAAACACGTATCGGTGAGAATGCGCGCGCAAGTCTCTAGACTTAAACACAAAGGAGTAATTAAAAAATAAGTTTATATAGTTGTGGACCGTTATTTATTTCCACATCCTGTTTCGGAATGTATTGATGATCTCATATCAATCGTTAAAATGTTTTTTTAAATCAATCGTATTCATAATTACAGCAATAAAGGAGTTTCTTCTCCGTATAAGAGTTTTATAATGTTTATCTCAATTCACCTATACTTTTAGCCGGTCTGGAGTTTCTGATAGCTTTCATCAAATTTGGAGGCCGATAATTTTTATTATTAATCCTAATTTCGAGGTGAATAGACGGCCATTGTAGGACAACGGCTCCACCGGCATCCCGACAACTCCTACAAAATATAGCCTACTGTTTACAGCATACCAGATAAATATAGATCCTCTAAATTGAGGGAATCTATCTATGATAACTTACATATATAGAGCGAAAGAATGAATCGGGCACCGTTCTTGTTGTTACATTTTTAGAATAGAAAATTTCTTATTTATCATCTGTTTATGTCGCGATCAGTTCTCATGCAGCGTTACACGAAGGCACGTCGTAATAACGAAAACCATTAAATATACAGAGATGGTTCTCAAACTCCGTGGGATATTTTCATTGAAATGATCAGTGATCATTTAAATGACATCAGTGATCTTCTCGCATAATTTTTTGACTCAAGTTTGCTAAAAGTACGCCAAAACTTCATTTTGATTCAGCAACTGTTTATGAGTTGTTGACATAAGTACCGGATACTACAAACCCGCAAAGAAAGAAGTAATCTGGTCTCAAATCACAAGAGTTCATTGGCCAGATTTGGTCATTACACGAGATGAGAAAGGTAGAAAATCGCAACAAATTGTTTCTCACCTAGTGTACTCGGCTGTGCCGTTCTTATGAAAGAGCATGTTTTTTAGACCCATGCAGTCCAACTGAGATTACATAAACGTCACTAACATGCTAGATGTTAGTGACAGTGGTTGGCCATTCAGTGTTATGAATTATCGACCTCATTTTCGAAAAAGGACGGGTTAATAATTTCATCAGCTAAAAATAATCATGTAGTTGCAACACTCACATGAACCACTCGATAGTCCTCTTTGCCCCAAATCCGTAATTTTTTTTTTTTATTATTTACTAGCTCAGTCAAAAGAATGACTGACAGATCACTAACAACGATTTTCCTTAATAAAACCACAATCTACTGCTACTTTGCCGACTTCTTGGGGCTATACTTGTCTATGGGCCCGTTGACCTTTGAGCCCGTTCAATCTTGTAGGCATTTAGATGCAGGTAATTTTTGAAAGGCTGCTGCATTATGACTATCAGAATGACCAATTTTTACAAACAATTTTGAACAGTTTTCACCGGATTACATTTCTCACCGTCTCTAACGACATCAATGTTTTCGAGAGACTGACAAATACGAGAACGGTGGGTCGATTGAATGTCACATCTGAACCTGTTCCACAGAGATGATTAAACAACCTCTTAACTTGAAAAATCAGGAATTTTGGACTTCACTAACGTAACAGAACAACAATGGTCCCCCAATTAATTCTTTCGCTCTGTATACGAGCGTATTTGAATTATCCTAGATAGATTCCCTCGATTTATAACCACAACTGGAAATTGAAGACAGATCTCAGAGACTGTCCACCCATCGTTAAAATAAGATTTCATTATCTTAATCTCGTCTACTAGGTAAGTTTTATTTTTAAAAATGCAAAATTATTGCGTTCTATTAGGTTATCCAATCCGCTATATGTCCATAGTAATCCCCAAAATACGAATTTTGGCATGTTTACTCCTAGCGAGTACATCACAACATCTAATCCCGTTCTACTTTCCGCCCTTAAATAATTTCTTCTGCTATTCAAAGACGTATTGATAACACTTACCGTGCGTTTTATGTAAATTTTTTGCCCTTTTCTATCATATTCGTTTTAAGTTTTCCTTCAGACACCCGGTCAAACAACCGTTTTTCTCTCTTAATAAATCCCTGCTGGTTACGTTTCCGAATCCGAGTTGTTCTGATTAAGCTACTATTCTCTTTTAACCTCCTTATTATTTTTAATGTTAATGAATTTCTCCATTTCGATTTTCATATCATAATCTGTTATAACGTTCAGTAATTTTGTAAATTTTTATTGACTACACCTATTGTTAACACCAGTATCGACTACATATTTATATTAAAAAATAAAATATTATTCTATTCATGTTAATAACTAAATCTGAATTTATTTTTTATTTGGTAAAATAAAAACGAAAGGAAACCTTTATTTTTCTCCAACAAACTAAAAACGGTTAAGCCTATTAATTGTCAGAAATAAATAGTATAAATAAACTAAATAATTTATTATTTACTACGGACACTTGGAAGCTAAGACAAATTATAAAAATCAATCTTATATACTTCGAAGAATTATATCTCGTAGAAACAAATTGGGGAATATTTCAAAATAAAATCTCCAATTTGAATAGCTTAAAAATGTATTTTTACCGAGAAACAATAATGAACACAGATTAATAATACTTATAAATGAAACTTTCGATCTTTGTAAAAAGAAAAAAAAAAACAGCAGAAATGCAATGTCTATTAAACTGTATAACTATCTACATCAACACAATGAAAGAATGCTTCAAAAATAATTTTTTAAGTACATCTGAAAAAAAAATGTATCACGATTTGAGAGTTTTTTCAATGGATCTCTTTTAATCGTTTCATTATTTAGAGTAAGCGTACAAACATTATTTACTAGGGTTAATTTTTTTTCGCAATGAGCCGAGACTGTATAAACTTGTAAAAAATTTAATTTTTATTGTGGACATGTAATTTAACCGCTGATCAATGATGTAATGTATAAAAACAACCGGAGTAAAAAGGACGATAAAATTAGGATAATATTAGGTAATTAAGGTATATTAAAACTTGATTTATATTTTGAGGAGTCAGAAGTAAAAAAAAAAAAAAAAACAAAAGAAATATGGTTTTTAAAATATATTTTTTATGATTGGCTTTTATGTTCGTGCAAACTTTCAGCCAGATTGTTGGGTAAATACAATACGTACAACCGACTAAAGACGTTAACCTCTTTGTGGAACACAATCTAATGTTTTAATGTATACAATTATTACTTGTTAATACATGGATATTCATAAAATAGAGTGTTATATGAATCTAATTAACCAAAACCAATGAAACGAACGATAAATCGATTAGTATATACATATAATACTAAATGTTTTGATCGGTAGATTACTGAAACATCAATTAATAATAATTCAACTAAAACACACTTGCTGTTTAATGTCAGTTTACGGTAATTTTAAATTAGCGGTTGAGCCACAAAAGCTAAGCCGATGCGTTAAACCGCTCCAAATAAAACAGCATGTGTTGAATACAATCGTTTATATTAACCGCTATTAAAGGTACCTAAGCGATGATAAACCATGCTAACAGTACGTACAACTAATGATAGCCCTAATTTTAAATTTATTCACAGTAAATTTGCACATTGGCTAAATAATACATTCATTAACACTACGCAATTTTACCTGAATTTGCAATTTAATAATGTTTATGAATTCTTAAAACGCCTACATAATAAAAAAAAAATTAAAAATATGATGTAAATAGCATTTTCCACAAAAAAAAGTTCTTTTTCTCGGAGAAAATCTTTTACAATTTTTTTTTAAGTATTCAGTAAGTAAGAGTTTTTAAAATTAGTTATATTTTGGATATAGCATATGTTATGTTATTCAATATACTAAAAAAATAAATGTAAAAAAAAAATTCTAAAAATTTAGTATTTTTTCCTCTATTAGTTATCTCTTAACAAATCTTACACTGGAATGATACATCAACAGATTAAGAAAATAAGAGCCTCTAAAAACAGTCGCCTATGAAATTTTCATGAATTGCCGATAATGAGATATTTGGTTCTAAACCCGGACTTAATTTTATTATATCGTTTCAATCTGTACAGTTTATGCTTCTATTTATATAATTCGTGAAAATAGGAAAAAACATTTTATCATTAAATTAGAATTCTACAAACACTCTACGATTGTATATAGTTCAAAGACAGATTTCTGATGATAAGTTATCACCAATTTTTTTTTCAGCAAAAAAAAAATCATACTAATTAATTAGCAATGAATTAAAAGTATATTCCTAAGTGTTATTTGTTTACAGAATTCAATAAAAAGAAAATAAAAGAAACTGTAAAATAGAATAAAATTTCATCCAGCTTTTCTGTACTTATTAATACAAGTAAACATGTTTGAATCATTTAGTTAACCTCCTCAGAAAAAGAATATAGATGTTTTTAAAACATCTTCAACTTTCGAACCTCTATAAAAATAGCTGAAACTTGGCTTATATATCAAATTAACTTTCAATTTCAAAACAAGCATTTCTTCATAATAAATTTTATCGCGATATAAAAATGTTACTGGAATTAAAAATTCAGTAAACTTTTATAATTTTTTGCTTTATTGATTATTTTAAAGTATTGCACATCATCATATTAAAGAAAAAAATTAATTAAAATAAAACTTAAATTTCCAGATTATTTTAGCCATTGATACTTCACTTTAAAGACAGATTAATTTTTTATTTTACGATCATTTTCATCTTTATTCTTTATCAACGAGTTTGGGGGTTAATTTTCATAACAAAGATAGTTCTGCATTATTTTTATATTTACGTAAAATAATATACATAACCATGCAATTGAACCATTACGACCAACCCCCCCTCTACCTGGGAATCGAGTACTAAGAAAGTCTCGGGTGATAGTGAGGTGATGCTCCGTTATCCCGTATTGCAGATAGTGATGGCGTCTATCTTGGTCATCATCGTCTAACTTAGGAATTCGAAAATCTTGAAATATGTCCAGATAAACGATACCATTTACGGTTGCTTCCTTAAAGAAGAACAACCTGTCTCGTCGAAGTTTTGGTGTAAAGAGTAAATTGTATGCCTATTAGGAGGCTCCCTACTGTACTCTCTACGAAAATTATTTTGAACTGCAGTTGGTGATTACAAACCGTGACAACAAAACACACGGCGAGAACGTTCAGCACCAGTAATTTTTTTTTTTTGACCGGTGAGGGCAGGAATGCACTAACGCACTCCCTGTAAGGTCTTCGTAGGATGTGTCGGACTAGAAGCCCTGACCTAGCATAACGCTAATTGTGGACATGGAGCCGTGGCGATCATGAAACAGTGTTACTCCCACCCCCTACCGACTAAACCTCCCTCACCGTTTTTTTCCAGGGGTGGCTAGAAAAAAACGGCATATCATCGGCCAGCCTTGGAAGTCGTGGCAGCAGCTTACCCTATCATTTGCCCTTCCCTGCTTGGGCTCCTGCAACGGACCCCCCCTTCGGGGTCCTCTAGGGATCATTAGAGCGTGGCGACGCGCCGCTTGTGGGAAGCCAACACGTTCCTCCTCCAAGAGACTACCCGTCCCGCCCTACTAACCTAACCTAAAGGGCGGCATGTGTATTGAAAAATGCGAGAGTGTTCCTTCCCCCTCCGCAAGCGACCTCTCATATCTTTGAGGGGCCCAGATACATCATCAGAACTACCCCAATCCAGAGCACTCTTCTGTGTGGTCCAACCGAGGCATCCTCAGTCACGTTTTGCCCCGGTTTTTTTTTTTTTTTCAACACTGTAACGCGCCGAGCACCATAAATATATCCATTTTTAACAACACTGATGACAGAACTACATGATTCAAAACTTGATGTATTTTGCTATCAAATGAGACTTTAACCTAATATGTAAGTAATCTCAATACATTTATATGCTTTTAAAGTTGTGAAATACTTTTTGACTCACTCTCTATATATATACCTTTACTTTAGATTCATTCAGTGTTTTAAAGAAAAATATCTTTAACAATACGAAATTACGTAATTAGCAGAAAAAATAAATCATAGAAAAGAATAAATTAGTAAAGGAAAAAAGTAAGACCTTTAGTCTATGTTTACCGTTACTATAATAAAGAGTTATTTAGCTCCAAATACACTGAATAAGGTATACCAGATTAGTATAGTACTATTTAGTGGGCATAGTAACCAGTGATTGATAATCTTATGAGATTATAATTTAAATGATGAATAACTATTTTGCTAATATATAAAAATAAATTGTTTTTTCTGACGTATTTATTCCCCCCAACTCATCTTCTAATTTTAATTCATCTCCTCGATTTACTATTACAAGAGATTATGAAAGTTTCAATACTTTTCTTTATCTACTTTTTATTGTCTATTATCTGTCTACTGTAAATAAATACCTAAACACAATACAAAGAAATATTTTCAACAAAATTTTTACCAGATCATTATTTTACAATAAAATTCTTGTTTTATGAATGAAAACTCTCGTTTTCTTTTTTTAAATTCTATTACCCAAATTTTATTATTTGAATTTAATAAATTATTAAATGTTTTATTGTCAATTAAATATTTTTCTTAATTTTTGTTTCCGTTAAAGGAATTCTTTCTCCTAGTGTAGAAGAGGATGAAATGTTCATAGAAATATTAGTACACGAAAAAATCAAAAAACTGTAATATAAAAAGTAGTTTCACGTAAAGATAGATTTTTGTGCATAAAATCTTTGAACCTAATTTTAAAATACTAATGAGCGTACTGCTATCTAGGGCTGGTATTACAGTGGTAGCAATGGGATAAAAATCAGTTTTTCAAGAATAACTTAAAAATTATTCGTTTCTCAAAAAGATGTTCAAACGAAAATTGTAACCCTTAAAATTTCCTAAAATTATTATTGTATCGGTTTTACTGAAAGATTAAAACTGGCCCAGTTATGTTACTTTGAACGCTTACGTATATTTCGAGCGATACAAAAATCATTATTTATTCGTTATTTTACAGGCTCGAAGTATTTTTTTTCTTAAAGAATCTTTAATATTTTAATGAAAGCCACCAACTTAAACATAACTTGTCTTTCCTCTTAATCACATTCCTTCTAAACATCAGCTCTTAAAATATAACAAAAAGTTTCGCAAAACGTATATTTCGTCGCGTGTTTTAGACCAGTATGTATTAGCTACATGTGCGTAGAAGAACTGCATTGAGAATAAAACATTTATTTTTAATACAAAAGTGTCTGTAATTCAACTATTTTTATTCGTTTTTTATATTGTATAATTATTCATTTTAATAGAAAAGGCTTTGCTGAATTGCTGCATGTGTGCTCCTCTCTACTTAATATAGCCAAATTATAAATAAGGAAAGAAATGGAATCTCTCTCCCTATCAAACCCCTCCTGTGTGTGTGTGTGTGTGTTTGTGTGTGTTGATGTCTCCAACATCTTTCCTGTTTAGTACCTTTTTTGGCTTAATTTGATTGTACTACTGTTCTCCGAGACCTATCTTTTACTTTAATAGTAACTTATTAATTATATGTATTTTTTTAAGATTCATCGTTTGAAATAACTTAGTTCAGATGGAAAGAAAATTATATTTGTTTTATTAGTAATTTTCTGATCATACAAAAGTCGTACCAAGATTAGAAGCAAGATGAAAAATAAAAGAAGCTAAAGTAGTAAGAGGTGATAGTAAGCACCAAGATTTAGATAATGATTAGTTATTTTTTTGTAAAATACGTATATCCAAAATATATAAAAACTGCTTAAAGAAAATAAGAACAAGCTGTAAAAAAGATTTATTTTATCACCTAAAATATTAAGTTCTGCAAACATTTTTGAATTCCAATTCTTTGTTTTTTTGCCTTCTTCTATTTCACTGATTAAAGGCAAGGGAATAATGCTTTGCTCATACAAACTATTAAGTCAAATTCACCGATTTAAAAAACTGTACAGGATAAATAAAAGCAAGAACAAGAGGTCGAGAATTATGTGATCGTCTGGCGAGTTGTAATGACTTATAGCAGTAGATGCTGTTTATCACGAAAATGATACAGCGATTCTTCGAAAAGCAAATTAAGTCCTGGGCGACCTGCTTCTCCAGAGGCAACTGCTAAAATAAATATTATTTTTAAATATTTAGAAGAAAGCGAACACTCTCAATTTTCAATGGAAAAAATAAGCGATTTAGTGAAGGATTATTCATTGAATATTATCATTAAAAAAATTAATTTAATATTATGGGAAGGACTCTACCTTTATATGTAACAGAATAAGTTTTGTTACAGTTTGCTTCAAAAATATAGACCATAAAAGTTTGAGCGATAATTGATAATAACAAAGATAAATGTCGGAAAAAAAGAAAGACTTTTTGTGTTTTATTTAAAAAGCGGCTGAACTGCAAATATATCTTATCATACATAATACGACTTGTCCCATTATAATGATAATGAAGGCGATCTTGATATAGATGATGAAGAAAAAATTTACAGTGATGATCAAAGAATTTTAAACTAACTATTCGTTAACACTTTACGAAACTTTCAATAAGTAAATTAATAATTTGAGATTGTGTTAAATTTATTAAAAACGAGTCCTTTTTGTTTTGGTAAGTATGCATATGTAATTAAAGCCTATCCAAAGCAGCTACCATGACATAATCTAGCATATTTTTCACCGCGAAAAATAAACGTAAGCGTTGAAAGTAACGTAATTGAGCCAATTTCGGTTTTACAGAAAAACCGATATGAAGAAAATTCTTTAAAAAATGATTTCTCAACCTTTGAAACCGCTGTAAAATCACCCCTAGACTTTTGATAGTGGTACGCTCATTGGTATTTAAAAATTACGATTCAAAAAACCCATAAAAAAATCTAGCTTTATGGAAATTTTTCCTGTATATTTCCTATTTTTTTTTCTATACTAGTTTCACTATAATTCGGAAGGATGTTTACGTATACACAGAGCTGACGGGCAAGATGAAATAAAAAAAAAAAAAAAAATTGTGTATTTATTTATACATGACATGTTATAAACACATACATGTTATAAATAAATTTATTTAATAAAATGTTTTCATAAGCATATTTAATTTTAAAAATTACCCTTTTCCTTGAATCACCCTGTATTAAATAGTATTATTACCCCTACTGTTAGAAAAAAAAATTAAGTAAATCACTCTGAGAAAAAAGAAGCTTTGAAATATATAGATGCTAAACAATCAGATAAAGTTGTTAATGAAAGGTAATTTATTGACTTCTTTTTACAATTTATTATATCTAAGCATTGAAACCGAGGAGTAGGTATCTGATGCAACAATTACAAAAATATAAAGGAATTTGCTAGTTTTACTTTAAAGCATTTTGCTAGTTTTACTTTCTTTCTTTTTAATTTTATTTATTTCTTAATAGAATAAATTTACCACATCTACAAATTTATATAAAAAATACATTTTTATATTACATATTTAATATTTACAAAAGACGACCGCAAAATTTTATTAAGTGCCAGTACAGCTACAATCTCTTAATATTATTAGATAATAAAGAAATTTCATATAATCTGTACGAACTTTGGAACTTAATTCTGTGTAAGTACATAAGTTTATAACTTTGTATTTGACTAAGAAAATGAAAGTTTAATTAAATTCTTTATTCAGAAAATTAATTAAAATAAAATAATTTATTCAATTTATACTCTGGTTGAATAGCAATCATTATGTAATATTAATATTTCTATCATGAACTCTATGGCAAATATTTTATAATAAAAAAAAGCCAGGATTTTTAAATTGATATAATTTATATTAGAAATTAAAAAAACCAAATAACTTAGAGCTAGAATTAATAAAATAAATGAGCACTTGACACACCAACGTTTAATCAATATCAACAATACTAATCATTGATTTGTAACTACATACAAAACAATTTATATATATTTACAGTATAATCCTAATACTTTATATAGAAAACTAATTTTAACGAAAAGCGACATCTCGATTTTTGCATTGCACTCTTCAATTGTAAAATAATAAGAAACCCAATCTCTTTGAATTACTAACATTACTTTTGGCGATATAACATTCCTTTAATAATGGAAAATTAGTTAAAAATTTAGCCGTCAATTTTTTTTTTTTTTTTGTTTAACCTCCGGAATCACCGTTAAGGTATATCTTCAGAGGATAAGATGAATGAATTGTAG
>JAAAKQ030155463.1:0-12852 GCA_010016005.3 Zanna intricata | reverse complement strand
TGCGGGAAAAAAAAAAAAAAAAAAAAAAAAATGAAAAACAACACAAAATAAACAATTTTTTTTATAAAAAAACAAAAACCAAAAAAAAAAAAAAAAAAAAAAAAAACAAAAACCAATACATATCAAATAAAACAAATAAAAAAAATATATTTGTCATTACATTTTAAATGAATATTTACAACCCAAATAAAAACTGGAATAATAATTTTAAATTATGTAAACTTATTTTTTTTCTATTCTAAATGCACAAACCCATAAAAAACTATAATTATTAATTAATTCTCAATGTAATAAAAAAATATGTAAATAAATCTATTAAAAATCAACATGTAATAAAAATTTATAGCACACAATAATAACTTAAAAACTATATTTAAAGCAATCCGGACGAAAAAATTGCAAATATTAATAACAGTAGTACAGCTAAAAATATTTTTTTTTAAAATTCATAACATATTACACAGCCAAATCTGAGACAAACATTTTATTATGAAATTTTGTTATTACTACTAATTTTTTTCATTAAAATTCATTTAAAATAAACAAGATTTATGTAAATACAATGATAAATTATATTTAACTGATGATTGCTGGACAAAAATTATAGGTAAAAATTTAATATGGTTATAAAACAACCTGAATTTGTAATTATAGCCAAAATATATGTATGAAATTAAAAGTGTTCAGTCATAAAACGTTACAAATACAAATCGATAAAATACAGATAAGAATAAAGATATACAGTAAAATAAAGAAAAAAGCACTAGCTTTAACAAATAAATTTACATGGCTATGAAATTTTTTCCCCAAACAAATAAAAATAAACATACAGAATGCAGTTATAATAAAAAGAAAACTTCTAGTTGCTGACCTCAAAAACATTGAACTAATGGAATAATAGAATATATTATGAATAATATAATAAAATGAATTAAAACACTGATATTCTTAATAATCTAAATATATATTATGTATATAATATATAACACAAAAATAAATAACTAATGCACACAAAAAACTTGGAATGAATATATTAAAATAACAATATAACTTTTCTATAAAAATAGTAATATAACAATCGATGAATTACAATAAAAATCGTTAATTAAATGGTCTACATCAATAACATAGAATAAAAATTTAAGAGAATCTCATTCCGGATTATAATAAAATCACTTTAGTAAAAAATGAAAATGAATTACTACTAAGAAAAAATGTTTCAAGTTAAATAAACATAAGTAAATGAAAATACACACCATTAAAATGATCTATAAAACCAAAGGCTTAACTCACAATGGCAATGATAAGTTAGTCAAAGCCATCTCAAATCAGCCAACAGTACACAAGAAAGTAGGCTGTCTAATACCCAAATCTGACTGCCTTCAACACTTCCCATTGTTGAAAATGAGTACATTATAACTGGAGAATTATCAAGTTACAGATTCTCAAACTGGTCTTAACCAGATGCAAATTTTAAAAAAATTAAGTAACTTTTTAAAATTGATTGTTCTATAATTAATAATAACCATTATGGTTTTAATTATTAACTATTATTAAAAATAGTATCCAATTGTCAAAACAATTAATTACTAACAATCACCATTAATATAATGGTAAAAAAACTAGTAGTTATTAACTCAGCAATTTTTTTTACATTTCACCGTTTAGCAAATGTAATCAAACAATATATATTACTATACAATTCAATAGGCATTTTTTCATAAAATAACAGAAGCCTGTACAATAATCACGAGTAAAAAATCATTTAAGAAAGAGAAAATTACATTAAATAAATAATTAAGGTGATAGCTGGAAAATAAAGCACAAAGCCCAAATGTACTAGAAACTAAATATCAATTTAAAATAAAAATTTGATTCAAGTAAAAGCATTGTATTTTATTTTAATTTCAAGGCAGTAAAAAGTGTAACTATATTACTTATAACTACATATAAATCAGATATATAAATTTAAAACTGTTAAAAATACGTTTTCAAAAAAATTATAAAAAGTTACTTTTAAATTAGTTAACTAGAAAACAATTATGGGGCATCATTTTATTTAAAAATAACTTCACCGGCTGAAACACTGTAAAAATAATACGTATATTTTTAAATTAAGCAGTAGTACAATAAGTTTCTAAAAATCTGATTACAAGTATAAGATTTAAAACACCAAACAGATATGCTTTTAAAATAAATTCTCACAAAAATGAAATCACAGGAACTTGACACACAAGGCTGATTATGGAAATGTACAATACAGTAATTATACTTTCTCTTCATAAGGCAATGTTGTCATCAATAAATAATAACCACAGTGGCTGGTTTACTCTTCAATTTTGAACACAAAACTGTCCTGATTGATCTAAACAAATGTTGAGTATTACCTAAAACTTTCAAAATTATTATTTAACCACATTTAATAAAATGAGCTTTTTTTTTAAAAAAAAAAATTAAATATTTAAAATTCGTTTGATTTTAGCATTCTTAATCGATACAAAACATAAAAACAAATCACAAAAACCTTGTAATATTTACTTATTTTGTATATTAAACGGGTCATTGTTTATTGGGTACTAAGATATGTAATAAAATAATCTAAATAAGACTAACAAGGTATGTTTTTATCACTAATGGTTCAAGTATTGTCAAACTGATTAAGTCATGTTAGATTGATCAGTTTCACTAATTAACGCTATGAAAATATCGTACTTTGTTTGACCATTTGATCAAAATATTACATAAATTCTTAACCTAAATAAACAAGGTAGTGCAGTGCTGGTCTTCCATTAAAAATAAGGTAACGTTAAACTTAACGTAAGGTATCAAAAATGTTCTTTAGATGGAAACAGCAGCATGTTTTGATAAGATGTCATCATCTTTACTTTTATTGCAGTCATAACTGTCATCATGATGTCAAAATCTGTCTTCATAATCGGTGATGACATCATCATCTTCATTAATATTATTTGACAGATGAATTAATAATTGTTTGTTTCTTTCTCCTAAAGGTTCTGTGCCAAGTCTTGATTTATTTATTTTTTCCTCCAATGTATTTTCAATACGTTCAGTCAGTGATCTCTTTGGAGGTGGCCAATTATCATCTAATGGTGGTACAATATATGAACGTGTACGCTTGCGGTTAGTAGCTCGATTCTCTGTGTAGTCATGATCATACTGTGTGTCAACTGGTGGCTGAACCACTGGTTTGTTATTGAACTGAATGAGTTCCTCCAAGTCTGACATTAACCCAGAATCCCAAGAGTCTTCAGATTCCTGAGGAAAAATGTCAGATGGCTTCAGTTTAATGTCTGAATGCTTTGAAAACAAGAGTGATCTTGAACGACCTGAAATTAACACACAACAAAATCGTTTAATCTCAATAAAATAAAATAATCAATCTATAATAATTTCTATTTCACTAACCTCCATGGTGGAATGGTAACATATCTTCCTTCCAACAGGAAGGTTCTGGTTCAAATTCTAGTCAGGGTCTACATTAAGGCGTTGAAGTCCTGAATCCCACAATTAACATGTTGATATTGTTTTCAAAGTTATGGAGTATTCGGTTCTAATAATTTTTTTACTGTGGGGGTATCCTACGTTCAATGTTATAAAGACACTCACTTGTATACCATGGTCAACAATGCATCATCACATTAAAAAAGACTTGAATATAAAACCATTTCGAACAACTTTTGTGAATGAATTATCAAATGAAGACATGGAATATCAGTGTTCTGCACAAATTTTATTTTCATATGAATATGCAATTTATTGCAGTTACAAGCCAGTAGTGTGATTTTTTTAGGATAAGGAGAATTCTCATTTTGTATGTTGTGTTGAAAAGAAATCCTGATATAATAGTGCAGGCTAGGATGCATCACCGTACTCTTTCAGATGATTTATTTTTTGAAGGGAATATGAATGGTGATTCTTATCTGCAATTAATAAAAGATGATTAATATCTCAAATTCCAAAGAGGGGCATCATGGAACAAGTCTTGTACATTTTGCTTACTGAATGTGTGACTTCCTAAATGAATAATTTCTAGACCACTAGACGTTGTGGTTTACAAGCATCACCAGCCCTATTGCACAGGCCAACATGAGGCTCCAATTTTAACACATTTGATAACTCATTTAAGGAATAATCAAGACCTGCATACATCAAAGTCAATACACAACAGTGCAAGAGACTTTATTCAGTGGATAGAGATCCACTGAATAAATAATTCATAATTATAAATCTATATAAATGTCCAAAATGTGAACTAGATTCCCATGATATGATTGCCTAGGGCAGCGTTTCTCAAACTGGAGGTCGCAAAATTAGCTTATAACTTTAAATATAAACAATAATAAAATCATTTTATGAGAAAAAAAAATTTATTACAAACATTTTACTTATATTTATAAGTGCAGATGCAAATAAAATTAATCGAGGAGATGGTTATTTTTATTTTTTATTTAAATACTCTATATACGAGGATATATATTAATCCTCACTGAGGTAAGACATGGCAAAAGGGATTAATAATCTCAACACTTCTATGACTAAATTTCCATATTCAGTTTGACAATTACGTCAAAAAGTCTGTAAATCTTCAGATGTGAATTCTAGTGTAACGTTGTATTTATTCTAGTGTGAACATTCATTGGACATTACGATGAACTAAATGGATTCAGTACCCACTTCTTAAGAAATCATTTTTATCTTCTGGGAAATACTCCAGCAACTGAAATTTTAGCTCATGCAAATGCATCTTCATGCTATCTAAACTGTGAGTGGAAAAATTAAAATTTTTGCTTTGAAGGTGAATAATCTAGATATCAAGCTTCTTAATGAAAGCATGAACTGCGTTATTCAAATCTTTTTTTATTACATCCTTTTACATTCATATTTAAGTTGTTTAAATTTGAAAATACATCGGCTAAGTAAGACAACAAAACAAATACTAATTATTCTGTAAAAACATTGAGAATGGCATTTGTTTATCCTAGAACAATATTAAATCATCTTGCAATTTCAATAACTGGGTTAACAATTTCTCCTGCGATAATCATCTGACTTCTCTATGACAAGAACTTTATCCATTTCATTGCATAGTTTAGGAAATAACATGTTCTGTAACAGTTGAATTTTAATAAAACTAACCATTTTTACACATTTACAAAGAATTTGTTTGAGATTTTCTGGTATATTTTTTGTGGCAAGATCATTTCTATGAAGGAAGCAGTACATCAATTCCATCCTTGGTATAAGACTATCTTTTAATTTTTTCAGAAACTCACTGTTCTTTCCTGTTATCACCTTTGCACTATCACATACATACAATACTGCCATAATTTTGTCTAATCTGTTAGAGCTTTAGTAGCTTCATAGAAAAACATTAAAACAACATTGTCCTGTTGCCAGGACAATGAAAATCAGTACCAGGTACTGATTTCCAAAACTACCTACCTAACCTATGTTCTTCGAGTGATTATGTCCCTATCGCATTCATACCTCACGAAACATAATAAGTACGAAATGTTTGACATATCTATCAGTTCATCAAACTGAATACTAAAAACTTCACTTAAAATCACTCTAATTATCTGACTGCAAACATCAGCAGTATTGTCATTGATTCACCTTGATACTGCACCATTAGAAAGCAATATTTTTTTCAATCTTTTTGCTTCTTCCAAGCCTATTAAAACACTGATCATATCAACTGCAGCAAGCAATATGAGGTGTTCTGCGATTGTATGGGGTTTGATATCTCAGCTATTCTTAATGATACAAGATAAGTTGCTTCAAGTGTATTTTTATCAGTATAGCTTTATATATAAATAGAAGGTTGTTTATTTCTCAAAGTATGTCATTTTCTCTGAAAAATATTCTAATGGATTGCTTTTATGATCGGGTTTTTTTCTCTCCCAAGTGTTAAATTATTAATTTTTATGGCTTCATACTTTCATTGGAGAATATCTGAAGGCAAACAATGCACTGTGGCTTTCCATCCAATGAAGTAAACCATAATTTAAATAAATAATTGCCATTGTACAATCTTATCTTTTTGAAAATTGATTCACTGGATGTAGATGGCTCGCTAGTTTTTTTTTTTTACAAATTTATCTATTTTGTATAAGAATCTTATTTAAAAAAAAAAAACAATTACATCACTTGACCACACACAAAAAAACAAAACTGCTCAATTATTAATATTTTCAATGAAAATATGCATTTAAAAACTTAAAGACACCAGACATACACTTTGCATTTGAAACTAAACTGACCTTCTGCAATCCCTTATGCCTCTTTTATGAGGTATGTAAATAAAGTAATGACAATAATTTTTTTTGGCAGTCTAAGAGGCAATACTGTAAAGTTACTAATAAACATATGGTTATATAAATAGCTGATTTATATTAGGTATTAATATTTTTAGTCTGTTGTTGTCACGTGAGATGCAAACAAATTTTTTGTGAAACTAGTGTTTGTTGTGCACTACAAAAATGAGTGATACTAATTATGAGCAATGTTATGCAATCAAGTTTTGTGTTAAACTTGGTGAGAATCCTACTGAAATTTTTAAAAACTTAAAAGGGCACATAGAGATGATACACTGTTATGAGCCCAAGTTTCTAAGTGTTTAAAGCATTTTCAGATAGCCAGGAATCAGTTGCGAACAATCCGTGCTCGGGAAGACCATAACATCAAAAAGTGATGACAATGTTGAGCGAATCAGAGGCTTGATATGGTACAACTGGCGATTAATTGTTAGAATATGTTTGCAGAATAATTAAATTCTTAAAAGTTTTTGGAAAGAGTTGCCTGAGTGAGATCAGCCATCAAAGACAACTGGATCCTGCATTATGACAATGCACTCTCAACTGATGAATTTTTGGCAAAGAAAAACATTCGTGTAGTTCCTCAACCAGCTTATTCACCTGACTTGAGCCCTGCGACTTTTACCTGTTTCCAACTTTAAAAAATCGCCTCAAAGGACAATTTTTGGAACAGTAGAAAACATTTAAAAAATTATAACCGACCATCTGAAGGATATTCTGTTTTCTGAGTTCCAACACTGCTATGAAGAGCGGGAAAACTGTTTGAAGTGTTGCGTGGCTTTCTGAGGAAACTATTTCGAAAGCGATAAGTCATGTGTAATTGGATTGTAAATAAAAAGTTTTTCTGAACTGGTCTCATTACTTTATATACAGACTTTGTATACTGATGAGAGCACAACGTGTTCAAAGGTATCACATTCATGTTTGAACATGATGCTCTCACAGCGAATATTATAAAAGCAGACCAAATTACAAGGAGCATATACATATCAAGTTGGAACCCATAAATTGCTCGCTTCATGTATGTACACTTCATATGTGCATGCTCATAATGGTCGATATCAATGCAGCTAATAAGTTTTTTTATAATTTTAACTAGGTTTTGTTGAGTTGGGAGGTGGTGAAATATTCATTATATAATTTTATTACTTTTGGATATTGTGGAACTAAAAAATTTGAGAATCGCTGGTTTCTAGGGGTATGGAGAGTTCTTGGCCATACTGTACAATGATTTCATATACTTTATTCACACACAGAGCCTTATACTTACATATTGAATTAAATCATATACATTTTTTTTTTGTTTTTGTTTAACCTTCAGAACGAACGTTAAGGTATATCTTCAGAGGATGAGATGAATGAATTGTAGCGTGTGTGAAAAATGCCATGCCTTACCGGGATTCCAACTCGGGATCTCCTGATGAAAGGCCGAGACACTACCATTCACGCCACAGAGGCCGGCAAATCATATACATACATATATATATTGAAACTTATAATAAATATCTTATATTAAAATTCTGAAGGTTGCAACCGTTTAATATTAATAAATTACAAAATTACAAAAAATGAAACAATGTTTCACTTCATATCCGGAGCTTTTTCAAGTATAACTAAACCAAAACCTATAAAATGATATGTTAAATAATAAAAATAAACAATAAACCTAAAACATAATAGCTCTTGTCAGAACATGAGAAGGAATATAAACATAGTTTTATATTTGAACAAATAAAAATTTAGAACTACAATATAAACAATACAAAGACGTTGGTACTGGAAACCATCCATATTTTCTGATGTGAAAATTCCATTAATAACAGAACTGGTATTGATGGATTAAATAATATTTATTCTAGAGTAATTTAATATTTTTTAATTTAATTATAGGGATTATGTTAAGGAATTACATTTTAGGTTTATTGTTTATTTTTATCATTTGTCAAAATTTTCAGTCTGCTGAGTAATAAGAATGGTGTAGTATTTAACAAATGATTTTAAAAGTTTTGGTTTAATTGTACTTGAAGAGATATGAAGTAAAATAATTTTTGATTATTTTCTGTAATTTATTAATATTAAATGATCGTATAATCTTAACAATTTTAACATAAAATATTTATTATCTACTTAAACAATCAAGAAGTTTCTTCTTTAATATAAATATAAAACTAAATATATGGATTAAACTGATTTAGTTTACATTACAGCCTTGAACGTAACTAAAAAATCATTCTTGCACTTTCTCATGAAAAAAAAAAGCAGAAGAGAAAATGCAACCTACTTAAGCAGTACTACACTTCTATCTTAAAATAAAAATGGTAAGCCCAAAATTATTTAACTGAGTGATTGAATCTCAGGTTGAAAACTTTGTCAAACATATGGGATTCAGTCTCAACCCTAAAAAAGGGGAAACATGTAATCCATCTGTCATAATAGAGTCATCATAGATTCACTCTATTTACATTTTATGAAAATAAATAGCTAGCAATAATCTAATAGCTAACAACTATATAACTGTATGAGAGTGAGTTGATAAATCCGCAATAGATCTGAATTTGTGCTGAGAAACTGCTTACTGTTCGCATCGATGATCAGTGCACAGTGATCAATATTTTTGATCGGAAGATTTATCAGAGGCTGAAATCTATTAAAGACTTTTAGCAAAATGGACTTTTAACAGTGTTTTATCAAAATGGAGTGACTACAGGCAGATTGAAAAATGTTAAAATGGTCACACAAGTGTTACGTATGAAGGAGTTAAAAGGTTTGTTTACTGTTATAACAACATAAGCATGAATATGTTATGGTTTTGAAAGACAGATGAATGGCGAATGATTACAAATTAATCACGCTTTCTGTACACAAAATCAACCCTAACAGACTTACTCTCAAATTCTGTGCAACAAAGGTTCCAAAACAACTCAAAATGCTGCGTAACAGATGAGCTTGAAATCTGTCAACAAAATTTGATCAATTACAATAGTGAAAATCGCATTTCCTTGGAGAGGATGTGTCAATTTATCTACAAAATGGACAACTTGGACAGAATGTTTTATTTTTTTTTTTAAATGCTGACAATATGGATGTAGAAATTTGAGACAAGAGTAAACAGCAGGGTATGGATTGGAAATATTCATGATCACCAAGCAGGGAAAAATTCAAATGTCAACTATCAGCAGAGGGAATACATTAACCAGTTTTTTTAGATCTCATCTTTTAGATTACCACTTTCTCGGTTCACTCAAAAGTCATCAATTCACTTCTGACCAAGAACTGGTGATGTATGTGTGGCTTGTTGCTCAACCAGAAATAATTTTTTTTCAGGGGATGAAGAAACTTGTACAATGATGTAGGTTGAAAGCAAGGAGACTAGCTGAAAAATTGTTATAATTTTTTTTTAAATTTAAATAAAATTTAAAGCTGCATAACAAATTTTTAGATTCATCCTTATGCACGGCTATGATTGAATCAAAAGTTCAAGAATTCTATTTAAATGATTAGCAACCAAGTAAGCAAAAGTCTTTAATATGATTAGGCTGAAAGTATGTATGGAAGTTTGTAATAAACAAACTGTGCAAAAAAACAGTCAGTTTAAAGGTGGAAGGAGTAAGTAGATTTATGCAAGGGGCAACTAAATAACTACTGCAGGGGGAGTGAAGACAAAGATAATGAAATTGGGGCAGCAATAAGCATTAAGTGAAGAATTTGAATTTGATAAGGCTTTGAAATAAGATTCTATAACAACTTTTTCCCAAAAAGGAGAGCAAGAGCTATTCATTAGTTTACTGGGATTTCTCCCGCCACCACTCAGTTTGGTCGCCCTAAAGCATGACTACTGAGCTTCAAACAGTTAAGTGACCAACATCCTATCTAGCTCACTAGAGCTAACCTAACTGCGTGAATGGAGTAAGTGTGGTGCAAGACACCAGTCGCTTTTTAGTTCCACTGTCCACTTCAAATATTACAACTAAATTGAGTAGGTGCACTCTGTCTGTACTAAAATATATGACTTGCCAATAAATAAAATAAAATAAAAATTATACTGTCAAAGACAATTCGCCACCACGCCTAGGTCGCTGAATGCCAGCAAGTACCTGTCCACCATATTACAGTGCTTGGCTGTATTATTATAACTGGCTGTTGGCCAGCCATTTTTCACAAGTGGCTTGATACAGCAGCATGGTAGGAGTCTCTTCCCTTATTTAACTACTGATGCTGATTGAACAAAGCAACCAACCGCATCAATGAACTCCCACACAGTCCAACAATACGACTCTTGCCACATTGACTTGCCGTTTGTGAGTGGCCAATGTTTCCCTTGACCTCTAAGTTCCAGGTTGGCCTTAGTTCTGGCTCCCCCAAGAGTGGGACAGTTGAAAATCATGTGCTCATTTGACTTTACCTCCCCGTAAATGCACTGTTCATCAGTTGCCAGGCGGAAACCAAACAGATATTGTCTTAAGCTGACATGGTTGGTAAACACTTGGGTTCCCATGGCCCTTAAAAATGAATTAGTGCCATAGCATCCCCTCAAGTCCTGTATAGATTCATACAAAGACCTTCTTTTAGTCGTGGTGTTCCATTCCTGCTGCCATGCTTCCATCGTGAGGCTCTAAAGCCTCTTCTCCAGATGGAGATGGGTGACTGTACAAAACCTGGATCTGATGCATTGTGATCATTGTTACACTCCGGTACTGGCTCATGATTACAGAATACTATGCTTAAAAACTCTTGCTTCCAAAATGGTTGCAAGGATTATGTAGAAGTGTAAGGGGGAAAAAAGGCAGATTAAAATATTTGATATATGAATTTTCTTATGTTGTTGGCTAATTATCAAACGACTAAATTTTTACCTGTTTAGCCCTCCTTACCTCCATTTGGTTTCATCTAAACATTATGAATAAAATAAGTGTTAACATGAATTAAACATAAATTATCAGAATAAAACAAGCTTTTTAAATAATTAAAATGGAGAACATTTAACTGGTTAAACCTTGAATATTTAGATATACAGATAGACCCATCGTTCAGTAAAAAAAGAAAAAACTACATATATCTCTTTATTACTTTTTATCTCCTCATGTTAGCCCTAAAAATTACAAATAATAGTTTTATAATCTAAAAGCTTATTTCAAATGTAACTTATTCAAAAAGTATATAGCTTTTATATAAAAGCTGTTGATGTATTGTATGACTTTCCTGGCTATGATGAATCAAATCATGCAACACCTTGAACAGTTTTCTCATTGAAAAACTTTCCTTGAAAGTCTTTACAAATTAATCATTAAAAGTTTCATTTTTATAATAACATTTAAGTACAGTTAAGAAAAAAAAAGAAAAAGAAAGAAAGGCCTCCTTATCATAAGGATTTTTTAAATTGATTATAATGATTATCAAAAGAAAATTAAAGAATCAAGATTTCTAAATTTCAAATAAAAAGATTTTTAATTTTGGGGGCTCCCTTAATCTGCGGTGAAAATTTAGTAAAAGAAATTTATGAGTATTCCTTAACAAAAAAATAAATTTAAAAAAGGATTATTTAAAAATATTGAAAAAATAAAGAATAACTTTTACAATGGTAATAGAAAAAAATTCTTATTACGGGTCCGGGGTATATTTTACAGGGCCAAAATTACTTAAATCGCTCTTAACATGATAGAGAAACTTTTTCTCTAAACCTAACATCTCTTTGTGTTCCACTGTCCACTTGTCAAATATTACAACTAAATTGAGAAGGCGCACCCCGTCTATACTAAAATATATGACTTTTGCCAATAAATAAAATAAAATTTATGTTGTCAAAGACAATTCGCTGCCATGCCTAGGTAGTTGTATGTCAGCAAATACCTGTCCACCATATTACAGTGTTTGGAGCTATAACTGGCTGGTTATAGCATGTTACATTTCTCACAAATGGCTTCCTACAGCAGCATGGTAGGAGTCTCTTCCCTTATTAAACTACTGATGCCGATTGAACAAAGCAACCGCATCAATGAACTACCACACAGTCCAACAATGTGATGGACTTTTTTGTCTGATCTTGGTGATTAATCTCATAGTCCTTTTTTTCTTACTACCAAGGCTAAATTGAGTGGTACTTGTATTTTTTTCAAACAATAAAAATGTTGAAAATCTTAGAAGATATTTCACTTAATGTGATTTTTCAATGATGATGCACCTGATCACTACTGTCATGAATCAAAATAACACTTTAGTAAGAAATGGACTGATCAAAACGGACCAGTAAAATGGCCAACTCAATCTTATCCCAGTGGACTTTTTCTTTGAGGAAGGATGAAGTCATTTTTCTATTCCCTGCAATGGCATACAAGAAGAATTGAGACATCATGCAACAGCTATTATTTATCATGCAAAAGCTGGAGCTATTATTAGGAATAATATTGATGCTATCAGATCTGCCCAGTTAGCATGAATTTGCTGAGCTGCACTATGTGCATTGAACAGAATGGTGACCACACCAAGCAACTGCTTAGAAGAAATGTTTACAGCTTTA